>JAAZQE010000341.1:0-30117 GCA_013620735.1 Clavariopsis aquatica | reverse complement strand
CTCCCCCCCTCCCCACTCCTCCAGCCTCAATCTTCATCCTTGTCTCTATCACTATCATCGCAACCCTCCATCGACCTCCCAACAGGCCCAACTTATCGAAAACGTTCCTCCTCCACGCCATCGTTAGGTTCCTTTCATCCCTCACTTCTTCTCACCACTCTTCCCAGCTCAGTCTTTGTCGATTCACGTACAATATGTAATACCGAAAGCCTGAACGTCACGATTCAAACAGAGCCGGTCGAGGCAATATCCGACACCCCTCCTACCACTATCCTAGAGAGGGTCATTAGCGAACATGGTGTGGAGCCCAACCACAGCTCAAAGAATAACATGTCTGTTCTACTTGAGGAACATATATAGATAGTATCCGAGAAATGCATCGTAGAGGGAATTAATATGGCCAGAGAACAGCATGTCTCACTTGTATATATAGCATATTAATTCAAATTTGCTTATGATTTACGTATATAATAAGTAATGGAATTATGGATTTTGACTCCATGAAACAAATCACATATCTATATTCCCCCTTCACGAGAACGAACGTCCACCTGGGGTTACCTCCACCACCCCATCTACTTATCGCTTATGACGCTTGTCGCAGACCATAGATATCATAAACCATGAAATTCACAATGCCACACCCGATGCCAGGATATCCCATGAAACGCGACCCGAGCACTACCATTTCATTGCGCCTGCACTACGCCTAATTCCAAAGTGTGCCTGAGGGCAGGCAACATAAACCCGCGGAGGAGACCATGATATATGGACATACATGTTCATCGCTTTTCCAGGCATAGCGACCACCAGTCAGTAGGTCTGGAAATCGTATCAATAGATAGAAAAGAAAAGTGTAAGAATTCTCAGAAGGTTTTGCGCATTACTTTTTCAGTAAAAACTCGCCCTCCCGGGAATAAACGGTCGGCTTCGTGGTGCAGGTGATATTCGGGCCTGCAATCCACTTCGGTATTAGCATGATCAATACTTGTACAGAACTCAGTGGTTTGAATTACGGGGAGCCGTCAAGGTATGTAGGATACAAGGACGTTCCCTGACCAGGATAGCTAGAACGTGGCGGTGGCTGACGGTAGGGTCCGAATGAGAGTCGACTTTGGGAAGAGGGAGGAGGGGGGGGATTTAAGCGTACGCTTGACGACATCCCATTGGAAAGCTGGGGCGGGGTATGTGACGGGACAGAAAGAGATCCGAAAGCGGGTAATTGATACTGGCGTGATGCCTCGGGGACGTTGTTGGGAGTGCTGTACGCTACCTTTTTCGCGGGCCTTGGAGGCTCATCGTCATCGCTCAGTGTCAAGTCGATAACCTCTGAACCTCTCTTACTCCCTGTGCGAGGCGCTGTGGACGCTTCTCGTGAAGAGAGTGGAGGTGTGTAAGCGAGACTCTGTGGGGTATATGCCTCGTTCTTAATTGCCGAGACACGATAGTCTGGGATTTCGACCAACTCTTCATCGCTGTTGGGACTCCCACCGTACCTATAGCCACTGTTCCGGGATGTAGACTTGTCTTTTTCGTTGTACCATTTCCCGTTCGGCTCCACCGTCACTTGGTCGGTTCCTTTTGGCACACTGTCCAGGATTTCCTTGAAATACCTAGGACTTGTCAGCATATGCCTTCAGCATCTGTGATACAACTCACTCGTCAATGGCCAAGCTTTCGAACGAAATTGTCTTGTTGCAAATAGGGCATATCCACGTTGGCGCCTGCTCCTGCAACTGGAGGAAAGACTCGGCATCAAAACATTGGTTATGCGTGCAAACTGTGGATCTAACTGGAATTGATATCCTTAGGGTTGATATTGGATCTTTGAGGGACATGACACTTGAACCAACTACTATATCAGGATCGTTCGCCTTCTTAAGCACTAATAGTCAAGTTAGTCTTGCAGGCTCATGTTTGCTTGGGCATGACTTACTCTCATTCATCACAGATTGTTTGGTGATGACAGCTTTACGAGAAATTCTTCGGGCCAGGTCATCGATAGAATTCCTCTTCACCATGCAAACCTGAAGATTAAATTTCTACAAATGGGTTAGCACCTAAGGACACGGCAATATCATCTGACATTCGTGAAGAGACGTCTGGTTTACTTGCCTTGGGTGTTAATGCATATGTGATCAAAAGGGTATTCCTGTAGTTGGCGGGTGACTTCCGAATGAAATCTGTGATGTCTGCTGGTCGTGTGGAACCGGGTTTGTTCTTGAGCCCCTTGTAGTTCGCTTTGACCTCCTCGCCATTCACCCGCACCTCAATTTGGCTCGGAAACGCAACATCATGGCGTGTGTAGGCAGAGAGCGGCTCTTCTATTGCCGAGAAGAGCAGGATGCGTAACGCGGAATCCACTTTGAGTCGGTCACATGTCTCCGGTTTTAGTTCTATGTACCGTTGGCAGGTTTGCCGGTGGGTTGGGGAGGCTGCAAATGGTGAACCAAAGCTAGTATAGCAGTCAACAGAACTCACCTTCCAACACAATGCCGTCGACTAGTGTTTGCCTCATCTCATAGAATGCGCTCTCCTTGAAGAGGTGTTGGGGTCCTGGCCATCTTAGCTAGCGTCCTAGGCTGGAAATGCACCGAGGGAACATACTAATCGCCATTTGTTGCTGCATTGGGGCAAAAGGTTGGTGGAAGCCGTTTGAAGTAGGCGGTGCTGCTGGTGAGGTTGGGTAAGTTGGGGTGGATGGCGGGTCGGAGCTCGACGGAGGACAGTCGCCTTGGTGGTGGATGCGATGTCGCAACCGCTGCAGGGTGTCGGTGTCGTTGTATAGGACCGCATCATCTATTACTGCAGAGAGGTCAGTGGTAGCTTAGAGGCGAAAGTTCACACAAGGCCGAGACGGGGGAGGTGAAGGTGAAAGCGTGTAACCGTACATTCAATGATTCGTTTCTGGAGCACTGGTTTGGTTCCCGACTGTTGCAGTCCCTCCTCCTTGCAGATTTTCTTGAGAACAGCGTTGACGAGTGTTTTCAGCCGGGCAGTTAGCGCTCCCGCGAGGGCTTGGACTCCCACGTGCGTGGCCATCTCTGGTGGTGGTGGTGCGGACGGCGCGGGCTGGACGGAGGATTTGGGCGTCTGTGAGAGGAGGCGGTTGGCTAGCAAGTAGAGGCTCGGGGAGACATTGGGGGTCGGTATGTCGAGCCAATATGCTAGGCAGCGCAGGAGAATGGGAGCACGGCGATGGTATGCAGAGCGTAGGTATGGATATGCGCGAGAGAGGGGGCAGTGGCCGGCGAGGCGGCAAAGGGCTTCGACGAACCGGTGGTCTCGGGTGGGAGCAGCCTCCAGAGGATGGCAGGAATAGGAGCACAGCGCCGCCACAAACGCAGCCCGGCAGACAGGTGTAGGCGCAGGGAGAGAGCAAACAAGCAGCCAGCGATTCAAAGGGAACAGAAGGCGGCAGACATGGTGGTGGTGGTGGTGGTGCTGCCTCGGCGACGACGTGGTGCACTGGTGCCCGCAGCCTCAACTGGCGCAAAGTCCTGGCCGGCGCACGGGCCGTCCATGGGTTCCAATTCTGCCTAACCGCCTTCGTCACTCCCGCCACCAACGACAAAACCCGCGCCCACACGCCAGCTTTTTTCTTCCACTTCACTCACCTACAACCACCACCACCGAGCCTTCTCACCACTCACTGCCCACCACCCCTCCACCGCCTCCACCACCACCACCGTCGCAATGGCAAAGGGACTCCGCGCCAGCGTCAAAAAATCGAACCGCACCAAACTGCGTTCCAGCGTTTTCGGTCCCGTCGAGGCCGCCCGCGCTGAGCGCCTGCACGCAAAGCTGCTTGAGACCATCAGCCAGCCCAAGCCCGAACCCACCAAGAAGGCAGATATGGAGGCCGACTCCGCCGACTCTAGCAAGGATGATGCAGAGTTGCCCAAAGGTTCGTGTGTTCTTACTGCTAAGATTCCACACTCCCTCTCTGATCAGCCCCCCAACACAACCCTCCTCGACCCCAAGTCCCTCGCCCAAGACAACTTCGAAAGCCGAAATCTCTTCCATTTTTTGGGTCTTTGCTCCGATATCATCGGCTTTTCCGATGGGGGGGACCTCGAGTTTGCCTTTGACCCGCTGCCACCACATTGGTTAAGTGATCATGGGCTAACTGCCACTACATAGAGATGGAATTGGAAATCGATGGCACCTACCCAGCGTCTGCCTCGTCTAACAAGAAGAGGGTGAACAAATCGAAACTCAAGAAACTACGAAAGCCGAGGAACTCGATCTCGTTCCCGCAGACTCGCGGAAAGGGCGCCCTAAAGCCCTTCTCCGAATCCCGCGTCCGCAAGAGGAAATGAATTACGACACCATTGCTGCATTTCCATGTATACTCTCGCATCTACACTGCTATCTCGTAGCAGTTTGCGTCTGGCGTTTGCAGACATCATGCATTTTGAAGGCGTTTTTGGCTTAGTATAGTGCTGCCTAGGATAGGCCCTATGACTCATGGATGATACCACGTCCTCTTCGGACATACCTGCGCATGCTTTGCATGCATATATTTAAAAATAGATATTTATTATTCATCTGCTCATCTTTTGAATATTGTTTCCTGTCTTGAGCATGTGACTAAAAAGATGGAGGCAGAGCCATCAACATGTATTTCGAGCTACATATCTGCGCTCATGTTCTCTATTGCATTCACCACGAGAAATTCTTCGCAATGTTTCTGGCAGGAATGAAGTTGTACGAATTTTCGCCCCAATATTGTCAATCCATCACGAAAAACTAGTTGGTGAGATAACTCAAGCATAAGGTAACAATGTGACACGTGACAATATTGGTTATTAGACAGGAGCCTAGGAAGGAGATGTTGAGTAGACCAATCACTAACCTCTCATATTTAAGTATGGGGACGTTATAACAAGAACGAACGAGTGAGTGTTGTACCTAATAGAACAACAGCATCAACACACACACACACCCACTACACTAGGACCAAGAGGCTATGCGATGCAATGGTATGCTGAAACTCTAAGACTGAGATAGAACAAAGGGTAGAGAAAATCAAAATCAAAATGTAATCCCACTCTTCCACCAACTCTCCCCACTGTGCCAACTAAAAATCCCTCCGGACCAGCACCACCATCCGTCACCCTCGACCCCAAAGCCCAAGCCTCTAAACAAAGAAATAGGAATCGGCTCGAATAGCCACACCCCACCCTTTGCGAAGTCATCGACCAAGAGTGGTGAAGTATTGTACATCCAGAGATGGACATATATGAATGTAAAAGTTCGCATAACCCATCGAGGTGCACGCCTGTGTGTTCCAATCTTCCGCAGCTTCTGGGACAGTAAACCTTCCACAAAGATAGCAATTGCCTGCAGCAGGAAAAACCGTAATGGGCCCATGATTGGGCGAGTATTACCATGGCAAGTGTAGCTACCAGTTGCGTGTAGGATTCCTGACAGTCCGAAAGCAATCATTAACTGCAACAGCTTTGCAAGGGGTGACTTTGGATTCATGCCTATAATCTGAATGAGCTTCTTGCTGGGTTGATCGAAAGCAAAGCGGAAGGTCTGATGCCACCACCCTGACCACCACCCAGCCAATCCACGATCCAGCACGACAGAATACGAGCCCCAAACCTCTGGATAAATCCACGGTTCGGCGCGCGCACCTATGATTGAAGGACCAAGAACACCAGAGAAGAAGATAGGTCCCAGCGAGAAGATTGTTTCAATGGCCCATTTAATTGCGAATTGGGAAACTCCAAGACGGAACATTTTCAGAAGCATTGGGTGACTGGTAAGAAAGGCGGGATATATTGACGGCGGGGGTCGATCCACAAGACCCCAGAAATAAGGATCATGATTTCGGAGGGCCATGAGAGCGTCAAGGAGTAGGTATCCAGTAACCAACGTCTTCATGTTGGCTATGAGAAGCTCTCGTCTAGATGTGTACACATAAGTTTGCCCTGGGCGTACGCGGGATGAACTCTGAGGTGGATTCGATGTATTTCGACGTAGTTGCTCCTGCAACCATTTCGGCGGCGGAGCAAGGCTGGACGGTCGCCAATTCCAACCCGCCCCTCTAAAGCTGCAGAAGATATCCAAGACCCAGTCTACTCGCTCAACGAATGGTTCAAGAGGGAATGACTGCCATGCAAAGTCACCATGACGTGCGCTAGGGCCTAGATGTTCATGGTACTCGATGCGGCCATTCGAAGCAGGTCTGTCGCTTTTGATGCTAAGTTGAATTCGATCAGCTCCATTAAATTTACCATTTTGAGTTTCCTTCTCTTTTGCAGGCTGCTTGAAGACCCCCTCTGTCCTTTCGATTCGTTGGAAATCCGTCTGCGCATCATTTGCAACCAAAATCGCTCCAACCCACATGACACTCCATGCTGAAATTAATCCAAGACCAAAAGAAGCAGTAGGCGCTTTGGTTCGTGTGTACTTGGTCGAATACACTGCAAATGCAGCAATCCAGGCGAAGGCGAGAAATCGAGCTTTCCGCAAATAAGGCCGGTTATGATGCGGGATGAGGAGATAAATTATGACCACCAACGCCCCAAGAGTTCCCCAGGGGTAGACAAAAGGCTGAAAGTCGCCATTTAGAATGCCCTGTTCATACAGAGCAGCGTGATGTTGGATTACCTCCCGATGTGTGTGTGGCTCAGCAGTACCAGGCGCTATCCGGTTTCCATCCATTCTGTCTACCGGGGTAATGAACGAAACTCGCAAGATTCAATTCGAAAGCAAAGTTAGATGCAATGCTACTCGAGGCATGGTGACTAAATGAAGATGTGAGCAGAAGTACACAAGAGTCGGTGAGCATGGCGTGGGTGTTTCCGTCTAACAGGTCGATGACGCACGTATTGGGTGCATAAACTCGCTACCGAGGCACTAATGCGCTAAACCCAATCTGCCAGGTATGCCAAACTCAACACCAAACCTCTTTGATCACGAAACCTTCAACCTACGCCTGCAACAAGGCCCAGTTTCCCCACACCCTCTTTCCATTGAGCTTTTGTAGCGGTTGAATAATATTAGGTCATAATCATGGTCAACATCACAGAAAAGATCAAGGAGTAAGAAAAATGTCAAAAAGTTTTCATGGTGCCAAGCACTCACACCCCGCAGGATCGAGGCGGAGATGGCGAGGACGCAGAGTTAGTCCTCATCCTTTCTATTCATCCCCATTCTTGCTAATGTTAGACAGAGAACAAGGCCACCGGTATGGATATCCGACTCAAATCAACGTAGGATCACGCGGTCGGGTGAACTGACATTTGTGTCACAAGAATACCATCTAGGTCTTCTGAAAGGGTGAACCACATGCTTCCACTTTGCGCACAGAATGGTAGCTAATGATTTCCTAGCAAGCTTGCCCGTTACCGAGCCCAACTCCTCGAGCCTGGTCCTGGTGCGAGTTCTGGCGGCGGCCAGGGCTTTGATGTGTCGAAGAGTGGTGATGCCCGGATAGCCTTGGTTGGTTTCCCATCTGTCGGCAAATCAACCTTCTTGTCCAAAATTACGAAGACGAAATCTGAGATTGCTGCTTATTCCTTCACTACCCTTACTGCTATCCCTGGTGTGCTTGAGTATGGTGGCGCTGAAATCCAAATTCTCGATCTGCCAGGTATCATTGAAGGAGCCGCAGAAGGAAAGGGGCGAGGAAGACAAGTCATCTCGGCCGCGAAAACTAGTGACCTCATTCTGATGGTTCTGGATGCAACGAAGAAAGCTGAGCAGAGGAGGCTGTTGGAAGCCGAATTAGAAGCAGTGGGCATCCGGTTGAACAGAGAGCCTCCGTAAACCTTTCCCCCCTCCTGCAACCAAGTAGGCTCTCTACTAACATCCTCCAAGAAATATTTACCTAAAAGTCAAAAAAGCAGGCGGCATGAAAATCACTTTCTCGTCCCCTCCAAAAAAGCTTGACGAAAAAATGCTCTACAACATTCTACGGGACTACAAAATGCTCAACTGCGAAGTCCTCGTGCGTGATGAAAACGCCACAGTGGATGATTTCATTGATACCATCATGAAGGACCACCGCAAGTACATCAAATGCCTATATGTATACAACAAAATCGACAGCATCTCGCTCGACTTTCTGGACAACTTGGCACGGGAACCACACACCGTCGTCATGTCATGCGAGCTAGATCTAGGAATTCAAGACGTTGTAGAGAGGTGCTGGGAGGAGTTGAAGTTGATAAGGATTTATACAAAACGGAAGGGAATTGATCCAGATTTTAGCGAGGCTTTGATTGTCAGGAGTGAGAGTACTATTGAAGATGTCTGCGATCAAGTACATAGGACTCTCAAAGAGACGTTCAAGTACGCGTTAGTTTGGGGTGCGAGTGCGAGACATGTCCCACAAAGAGTTGGGTTGGGGCATTTGGTGGCGGATGAGGATGTCGTGAGTATTGTGGCCAAATAAAGGAATGAAGATGGAGATATTGGAGTGGGGTCACTGTTTGAAGTGGTTCATTCATTGCTTGATAAACAGTGATTCTTCTATCAAGTGAAGCACCATATTTTCTAGAATAGATTAAAGGCAACAACACCCCTTCTTAACCCATATAATCTACTGTCTCAAACGTCACAATACACAGATCAAAAATATGTCATGCCCCAGAAGCGCGATCTCAAACATATGCAAATACAAACGGAGAACTTCACAGTATTACGGCATCAATCAAGGACACACCTAACCCACATTATAGTAGGCAAAGCCATCATCTCGTCGCATATCGTTAGCACAGCATCTATCTCCTACCAATTCAACCAACCCGTCCTTCTATGCCACATATGCAAACGAAAACTCCTCACTATATGCCCGACGAACCAGATTCCATGCATGTGGGTATCATTTCCGGTTCTCAACTCCGTCATAAAACAAGACAAAACAAAACAAAACAAAATGCTTTTCAAAACGATCTTCTAAGGCCTGGCACTGGTCGAAATGGGTAGTGGTTATGGGGTTGAGTTGCTGATGGTAGTAGTAGCGCTGATGCAAATTGACCTTGGTATCGTGGCATTTACAAAGAAAAGTGAAAGTGCACATAGAACTGTTGCTTAAAACGCCTCGTTCGCTTCCATCGATGCAGATATAACTGCTGATGAAAACTGCTGTCGAGAGCCTTGTGTGGTAAAATAATATCGACTGTTCAATGGGTATGGTATAGGATTGAAAAAGGTAGTGGAGAGTGTGTCAATGTAGGATATGCCTCTCAGTGTGTGGTTTGATTTGTACCCAGCAGTCCGATGTCCCACGCCGTGGCAATGCAAATGGTGCACCTAAATGAGAAAACGCCGGATAATTTTTTGGAAGGTGTATGCAATACAGAGTGGGTAGGAGGTGCTTGGTTGGGAATGATCTTCGTTTCGTTCCAGCCAAACTCTTTTGAACAGATGCCGTGTGCGCCCTTCCCATTGATGATGACTAAAAATCCTCCTGATGATATACAGTCCGTAGAAGTGAAGAAAGTAGAATGAGTTTGTGCAGTCTTAAGCACCCTGTGCCTCAACGCACATTTAATTAGAGGGTCTCGATCGTTTGTTGTCGCCGTGTGGGTCTTCTGGACCCCGTCCCCGTTTTCTCTCCCGTCCATCGTCTCTGCCACTTCGTCTGTCTCGGTCATCTTTCCTGTCACTACTACCTCGACCTCGTGTCTCGCCACTCCTATGGTCGCCTGCTAGTGGTGCTCCTCGCCTTGATCCCACCTCTTCACCACGTCCCGAACCCCGGTCACGCCGCTCTCGTCCGTCGCGTATTCGGTCTCCATCTCGTTCCCTGTCCCGTCGACTCCCCTCTCTATCGCTGCTCCTCTTCTCGCGGCCAGAGCCGCGTTCACGATCACTTATCCTCTCCGATTCATCAGGGCGACCAGTCCGATCCTCTAGTCCCGTACGAGTGCTTCTCTCATCAGGTCGCCTATCACTACGATCTGGCGACCTACTACGGTTACGCCCAGACCGCTCACTGCGCCTACCTTCCCTGTGTCCACGTGAGTCGAGCCTACCATCGTCTTGGGAATGCACATCCAGACGACCAGAGGGTAGTTCAATCTTGTCAGACCTTGAGTGCTGTGCTTCTGGTCGGAATGCATTCGGGGTACCAGGATGAGACTGAGGTCCTGTTGTGCCAGACATACCGGGATCATCGAGGAGACTGTTTGCACGATTGGCTCCTCGTCCACGCACCTGAGGGCTCTGGTTCGTAGAATTTCGGTCACTAGGTCTCTCAGGTCCAGTAGGAACATTCTGTATCAACACATTGTTAATGGCCCGTATTGGATTTCTATCTCCCTGACTCCTTGAATTGCGGTCATTGGAGGCGGGCCCAGTAGGAAAAGTACGGGACGATGGTGAAGCCGTTGATCCTTGAGGTGCCCGCGCCAAGTTCCGGGGACCGCTTGGGGCACCTGGTACATCAGTTTGAATAGGCGGGCCACGGTTGATGTTGGTCAATCGGCTTGGATGAACGCCAGTTGATTGAGCTGCCGGGGGGCCTGCTGGTGGAAGAGGTAGTGGCGGGTGGACTTGGGAATCTCGCCGATCTGTTGCCAAGCCTGGCAGATGGTTAGTTGGTAAAGTATATGCATTCGTTTAACACTTACTTCGTGGACCTGAAGGCACTGAAGGAGCAGGTTCGGCAGGAGGGTTGAGTCTGCCGTAGTTGGGATCCTGGGTTTGATGTGTAGTTGGACGAGCGAGCTGTGAGGGTTGGAACATTTCTCTCGAGATACGTCCAGAGGATGTGTCAGTGCGCCCTCCTCGTGGACCTGTAGGGGCACTTCCGATCAATTCTTCTCGACGATCTCGGTTTGCCGGGAACGATTGTGGGGGTGTTCTATCATCATGATGTTCTCGAATCACGTCGCCACGAGTGTTGAAAGATGGTGGAGATCGGTCGTCGGTCCGACGCGGGGACGAGCCACGATCACGACGCATCTCTTTATCAGGCCGAAAGTTCTCGGACCTTCCATCATTGTTAATCAAAGCAGCGCGTTCAGGATTGATCATTGATCTGTCGCTAGTTGGAGTTACTCGATCTACGATCGATGGAGGAATGGTGGAAGGTCTGTCAATGGATGGACGTGAGGGCGTGGTGTTGGCGCGGTCCCCACCCGAGTGAGGTTTTGGCGGGAAGTCTCGTCGGTAGGAGCTCGCGTCGTCTGTGGGTACAGATGGGCTTGAATGCATGCGGCTCCGACTGTCCACTGATGGTGGTAGGACAGGACCGCGAGGATCAAGTCGCTCACGCAAATCTCTCGGGTCTCTATGATCTCTATGGTCTCTGACATCTCTCGGGTCTCTCATATCTCTCGGATCCCTCGAATCTCTTGGGTCCCGTGGATGATCTCCCCAACCTGCCCCGCGCCCGACTACACGAGGTCCATCCCTAGGCGGTGGCATGGAACGGTCATTATACTCTCTGCCTCGAAAATCGCGGCGGTCCATCGGGTTCGGATTTCTATCGGGGGACCTAGTGCGTTCACGGCGAACCGGGGATGCTTCACGGCGATCGGAGAATGAATCCCGCGCGGGATCTCGGTCTGGTCGCCCATACTCAGAGTTCGGATTGCCTCGAGGGTCATTCCTACCACGAGGGTGGTATTCAACAGGACGTTCGCCTGAGCGATCCGCTGGACGATCGATTGGACGATCGATGGGGCGATCAATTGGACGATCAGAAGGTCGATCGACTGGGCGCGGTCTCAAAGGCTGGGTGTCCGGTTTGCTTGGCAAAGCGTGTGGGACTCGGTTGGCGGGTGTAGAGTGGACAGAATTTCCTCGACTATCTGGTCGACTAGGGTTTGAGGTAGAGTGTGCACTGTGCGTGACTGGTCCGGCAGTTGATTTTGTTTCCTGCATGTTGCCACGAATCATTGGGTCGGGATTTCTGTTCAGCGATAATGTAACAGACCTAGAGTCGGCCTGCACAGGTGCTGGTCGTCTTCGTGAATCATTTACTTCACCGTCTTCGTGTTCATTGTTTCCTTTCGAGTGTAGTTTTGATGTACCGTTACTACAACAGCATTAGTGCGCGTATATAGAGATGCAAGGATATACTTACGTGTTTCCATTTCGGGGGTTGAAATTGCTGGTAGCGTTGAGATTTGCGTTGGCCGACTCCTGTGCCGAAGCCAATTTTGGTTTCTCTGAGCCAAGAGGTTTGGGTTTCTTTTGGACATCAGTTTTGGCAACGGTGGCGGTCTGAGAAAACGAAGAACGTACTGGATGGAATGCTGGTTCTGATACCAAGGACGCCTCGTTTTTCTGGAAGTCACCCAACAATGACTGAGCTGCGAGTCGAAGATCTCCCCTCGTCTCATTTATTGACAAGTTTTCGATTACCTGTTTGATTCCTTTTGCTAAGGTATCAATTCGTGGGAAATTCGGGGCAACTGATTTGAGAAGGAGGATTGCATTGATCATCTTTGTGAAGTCTGCACTGTTAAGACATTCCTCAATGGCCTTGAAAAACTGTGTGTGCCATTTATAGAGGACGTGGCGGTAATCATCGTAGCTAACAAAAGTTGCTGGAGTTCGATCCTGATTGAAAGTTCGTCCGAAGCCCGGAAGACGCTCTTCTTGGCCTTGTGCGGAGCCAACAAATCTATCCTTGCTGGAATGCCAGAAATGCAACTCTTTAAGAACATCATTGAGGAAGAAGCCAAAATTTTCGGACTCGTGTGGAGTGCATATCGCGATGCGTTCGCCCATTGACTTCGGCTTAAAGAGTTGATCTAGCAACTTCATGGTTCGGAATCCAGGCACTCCAGCTTTGTGCATGAATTTCAGCATTGCAGATGAAAAATGTGCATCTTCGGGAGACAGTCGAGCGCGAGGAAGGAAGCATTCTTCGAGAAGTGTTTCGTGAAGGAAGTCAGAGCGTTCATCAACCATTGGAACTCCATTAAACCAATGATGCATCTCCTCGCGCAATTGATTTCGAGTGCGGGCTGCGTTCGCCGACATTTCGTCAGCTTCCGTTCTCAGGCTCTTGTTCAGCTCATCAAAAGCATCACGCTTGGCTTGTGTTTCCTTCCGACGATCATACCCGAGTGCCTTCGATTGGTCGATATAGTATTTCGATGCATGCTGGTATTCTACCATGGAAGTAACAGAGAACATGTCACCAAGTGATAGTCCCCAAAAGGTAACAAGGAAAGTTAGGCAAGGGTGTTTGCTGTACTGGTTGGGCAACGCAGTTTGTATCCCGCTTACAAGTGCTTCAATTGCATGATTCGAATGGGTAGACAGTTGAGTGGATGGTCCAGAATTACCGTTCGGGGAATTCTTCACCCCACCCTCCGGTGATGCTGATATATCTTTCATCTCTGCATCTTCGGATGCCATGGGCTCTTTCTCTGCGTCGTTTTTTGGTGCAACAGCCGCACCATTCGTTGTTGGTGTAACATCGGACGCCCCCATTACAATGTCACCATTAGATTCAACTCGTTGCGTTGCTAAGGTTGCGTCCAACTGGGCCTTGGCCTTGTTGATGTTGGCTTTGTATTCCATTCGAGCAGCTTTCACCTTCACCGATATACTCTGCCGGGATATGGCAAAGGCCAGTGGCACGTCAACGCCATAGTCTGACATCAACTCCACGACCCCAGGGATAGTGGTGTCAAAATCTTGAACAGAGAGATTACTTCGGAGGAAATCCAGATACTGTGCGAAGTAAACATAGAGGTCATCAAGATTGAACGTCAAAACCTTCATGGGAAGGCCTTCAACCTCTGGGCGATAGGCATACTGCTGTATCTCTACTGCAAGCGCAATGAGGATTACAGGAGCGAGTTGTAATTTTCCAGACTCTCTCAAGTATTTCAACAAGCGTTTCGCGGACCCTCTGACCTGCTGCCGGCTATCTCCAAGGTGGCGTTCCCAGGTGTAAGCTCGTAGACGAGGACCGGCAGCTAATGCTAGGATTTGAGACTCCCTGGCGACTCTGGTAGACACAATCCCAGCCATAGACGTAATTATCTGCTGAAGAATAGGCAACATGGTCAAGTTTCCTTTTCCACTCAACAACTCGTGAGCAACACATTCTAGGACAGGTGTAGGATCCATCAGACTGTAACGTTTGTACACTTTCCCAACAAATGCGGATGTGTTTTTTAGCCATGGCGCTGTTAACATTCCATCCTTCTGGAAAGCATCTCGACCATTGTTGAAAGATTTAAGCATCGTCCAGGTTAAGCAATCGTATCCGAGAAAGGTGAGATAGCGACTACATTCGACGAGGGCATCAATCATGTTCCCATACTCTTGAGCTTGTTTAAGCGAGGTTTCGAGGACGATTCCAGGACATGCATAAGCTAGCTTGGCCATTGCCCTGCCCATTGCTTTTGTGTTCTCAGTACTGATGCGCTTCAAGATGTTCTTTGTTTGGAGGGTGACATTGTTGAACTGCGCTCTCAATGCTGGTTTTCTTGATTCGAACCAGGTTGCATAAACAGCATATCTTGTTCCAGTATCAAATTGCTTCAGAAGATCCCACACCTCATTCACAACTCCAGGGTTTTGTCCAGAGAAAGTCAATGCAGGGCACAAGAAAGTAGAGCAGAATTTGACCCAGCGATCCTGATTATATGAGGACGAATCCTCCGCTAGACTCTTCTTTCCAATGCGTGCAAGCTTCGTCATGAGGACTGCATCTTTCCCGGCTTCCAGGCCAATGAATGCCAATAAGGAGTTGGCAAGTTTGAACATATCATCAACATCTTGACAAACTGGTACATTATCTGCCCAGTCTTCCCAGAAGAAGCGATAATCGATACCATCGCCGGCATCTTTCTCCTCTAGTTTGGCCCAGCGAAGAGTACGGCGAGGGGGGTAATCGGTGGCGCGTGGTGTGTAGGTAGCTGTTCCACCCAAATATCCTTGTTTAGGTATAGATGGAGCTTGCTGTTGGGGAAATGGTCTGGCCCACTCATAAACCTTGCTCAGAGCGTGGTGTGCAAGACGGAAGAGGTAGGTCCGGAGATCGTCGTACACTTCAAGAAGCCAAGGATCGCGACCAAGAATGAACATAGCTTCAGGAATGGCACCTATACAAAGAAGGCTTCGGAGTAGCGCTACCTTTTGATCAACTGGTTCGGGTAACTTTTCTTTACTCTCCTCACTCCTCGAGGGGGTACTTCGTTCAGACTCTGGCTTCGATGACGGTTTGCTCTCGGATTCTCGTAGGCGGGACACTGATGTATTTTGGGGGTGCGTGTCGTCAGGCAGTGCGGCAGCCATGGTAAGAGCATTGGCTACTTTTCCTCGAAGCTTATTCTCTTTCTCTTTCTTAAGATCCCTCAGTTTCGCCTTTTGTTCAGAGGTGTACTCGGGATACAGATGAGGATAAAGATCAACGAGAGAAATGAAGCCGATCTTAATAAGCAGAGCCGCAAGATTGACGAGATTGTCTGGCAAAGTATCGTGAGCATCCCGAGCGTCGGAGGCATAGAATCGAAGCTTAAACCCAAGCAGCTGGGCCGCATCTGGGTTCCCCAAAGGCGGAAGGTTTTTAGTTTTGGTCATGTATTCTTCCGACCACTTCTGCATCTTCTCCTTTTCCGACATTTTAGTGTTGTCTATATCACTAGACTGTTCTGTTTGTTTGAGGGTTGAGAGATCACCCGAGATTCGTCGAGCACCGAGCTCAAAGAATGCTCCGATGCTGTCTCCACCTACGGCCATGCCCTCCCAAAAGTCTTTATCACGAAGATCTCGGAGTCGAAACTGCTCGATCTTCTCGTCGTCGGTGTAGTACCATAAGTCCGATTCGGGAAGTGCCCAGCGCGGCAAGGTCGAAACCATGGGCTCTGTCCATTCGATCCCATCTTGAACGCTTAGTTTGGGCCACCATGGGCTTGTGCGGAGGAATTTGACGAAGAATCGAGTGTGCTTGACAAGCAAATTCGCAAAGACGTCGAGGGTGACATCAAGAACTCGACCGACGTCGAGATCGAACGCTCCAATTAGAGCATTCATACGCTGAAGAGTCTCATTTACAACCTCTTGACTTGGGGGCTCGTTATGTACAGTGGTAAAGTATTCTGTCATAAGCTTTGCGTACCCCTCGGTTTCTTCTCGGAGCAGATTATAGTTTGATTGTCGATAGAGAGCATGCGTAGCTTTACGAATAGCCACACGCGAGAAGGTGTTGCGAACAAGGTCCAATGAGATGAGAAGGTTATTCTCGAGCTCGCCTCGCATTCTTGAGGTATCTATACCTGTGGCAACCAACATCTGTCGGAGCGATGCATGGGTAGTTTCCGTTTCCGTTAATGAACTGACAGTGTCAAGGAAGCATGAAATGGGGTCGAGTGTGTCCGTGGGAGCAGCGGCGACGATATCCCGTACTATTGAACCAAGTATTTCAGCGCTGACGGACTGGTCCAGACACGCTTGAACGATTTCCTCAAATATGAGAGAGAGTGTGAGCATATCATCCTCTATCTGGGCGGCTGACGCAGCTTGAACGATGGCATTTCGTGCGGCCACAGTCCATGCGGACACGCGTTCCTGTGTGATGAACTGATTGCTTTCGGGGACTAAAGGGCCAGCAGGCTTCTCCTGAGCGTCGTTTGGAGGGGTGAGTGTTGAAGCAGGCGAGACATGCGATTTACTCGGCTGGCTGATGCTCACCGGGGGAGGCATTGTGTTTGGAGATGGGTTTGCAACACTTGGACTGTTTGGGTTGCTGGATCCGCCGCGCGTGCCGGATCTACTACCACGTCTGCCGCCTTGTGTTTGTTGTGCAAAGCCAAGATTTTGAGGACGATGGGGCGAGGGTCGGTTGGAGGAGTCATTCTGCTCTTGTGTATAACGGTTGTCGTTGCGCTTCCGTTTTGCGCCAGGGGCCATGTTGGCGCTCTGTCAATAGCGAGTGGCCAGAATGGCACAGCGTTCGATCGAAGAGGCGCGGAGGAGCATTCACGGTGGCGCGGTGGAGGTGAGGTAACGTCGGAAGGTTTGGCCAAGTGCCTGAAGGGGCAACGCGGAAGCAGATACGAGGGTGTGAAGAATGGATCCCTATTAGGTTGAGTGTGTAATGGAAATAGAGAATGTGTGCCGTTGCGTGGGGCGGCGAGGTGGGTGGTGTTGTCTTCAAGGAGTGAAGGACAGAGCTGCGGTTTGGCGATGAGGCTCGAAAAGATAAGCTCGGTGCGCTAGGTCTGTTGTCAAGGCTGCGCGCGAAAGTGAATCGCTGTGTCGCCTATTGTTCGCGGTGAAGTGAGACGGGTGAGTGACTCTGTCGCGGTTGTCGCAGTCTGTTCCTTCGTGAGGCTTTGATGGCTGGTGAAAGCGGACGCGGCAAGACAGCCCTGCCGGTCCCTAACCCGATCTGATATGTCACGTGCATGATCCCAGCAAACCTCTTGAACTCGGAACATTCCGCACAGATGTGTTTGAAGATATCAGTTAATGATGGTGCTCTTGGTAAGAATTACTAAATCTCCTTTCTCGCTTTCCTGTTGAAGGGTCAAATTCACTGGTGATACACGTCACACACATCACACACACACATAACCATGGCAGTTAAGTTCTATGTTCGGCAGCAAACTGCATAGATTTCATACTACATATCACTTGTGCACACGACCACCACCGAAGTCTCAAAAAATAAACGAGTGACCAGACCATACTCTACTCCACAACTTTGCTCTACTCAAGCTGCGGTGCTAACAGCTCGGGCTGCGGCACGGTGTTCCTTCTCTAGGATTGACTCAAGAACGCTAGAAGAATCTTGACCGGCATTCATATTTTGAAAGATAGCATCGACTTCAAGCTGCTCATCGGTCCAGAGTGGGGGCTCCTCTTCCTTTCCAGCTTCACCTACGCCAATGAAACCTCCCTCAGCAGCCCATTCGCTTGTGCGCTTAATACCAAGCTGAGTCCAAACGCTATCAAAGGCCTCTACCAAATGGTCGCGGTATTCACGGACATGTCCTGGAGTGGGCGTGATGCGAAGGCGCTCCTGACCAACAGGAACAGTGGGATAGTTTATAGCTTGGACATAAATGCCCCAGTCTTCAAGGAGGAGGTCGCTGGCCTTCTTCGCCACTTCAGCGTTCCCAACCAAAACTGGAACAATATGACTAGGATTTGGTATGACAGGGATATCTCTCGCATTCAGAGAAGCTTTCACGGCTCGGGTGTGTAGCTGCTGGAGGCGCCTATCACCTTGATACTCCGATTGGTACTCGATAGCAGCCTTTGCGCCTGCCATGGTTGCCGGTGGAAGAGTAGTGGTGAAAATGAATCCTGGGGCAAGGGACCTAATCGTGTCAACCAGCTTGGCTGAAGCAGCAATATAGCCACCAACACAGCCATATGCCTTGCCAAGCGTTCCGGTAATGATATCTACACGGTCCATTATCGTTCCTTGTGGCTTTCCAGCTCGGTGGGCTTCGTAGTCGAGATGCTCTGCAACACCAGCGCCGTGCGGTCCGTACATGCCAACAGCGTGGACTTCGTCCAAAAAGGTCACAGCGCCGTATTTCTCTGCCAAATTACAGATCTCCTCAATCGGACCAACAGAACCACACATGCTGTAAACACTTTCAAACGCGATAATCTTGGGATACTCAGGAGGAATGGAAGCTAATTTGGCCTCGAGGTCTACCATATCATTGTGTTTGAACACCATCTTTTTGGCGCCCGAATGGCGAATTCCTTGAATCATAGATGCGTGATTGAGGCTGTCGGACAATATGACACAGTTGGGAAGCTTGCTCCCCATGGTGGCAAGGGTAGCATCGTTGGCAACGTAGCATGAGGAAAAAACTAATGCCGCTTCCTTCGCGTGGAGTTTCGCAATAGTGCTCTCAAGCGCCACAGCGTGCTGATTATGGCCAGATATATTTCTGGTTCCTCCAGCGCCGGCTCCATAGGTATCCAAGGTCTCATGCATAGACTTCAAAACTTGTGCATTGCGACCCATGCCCAGGTAGTCATTGGAGCACCAGACGGTGACCTTTTCATCCTTGGAGGCCATATGAGCCCGAGGAAACTCCTTGGCCAAACGGTTGATATTGTTGAAGTAACGGTACGACTTGTCCTTGTGCTTCTTGTCCAGCTCACTCTCGTAAAAGCCCTCATAGTCGAATTTTGCAGGCTTAGGGATTGGTGGCACACCCACGGGAGCATGGAGAATGCTCGCGGGCTTCTTAGCAGTGTGAGGGAAAGGCACTATATTAAACCCCCGAGGTTAACTTTGCTTTTTCTTGAGCTGCATGCCCTACAACGTGGCGCAAATGACGTAGCCCTGGAACAATGTCGGAAATGGGGGATCCTACCTTGATTGGCCCTCTCAATATCTACAGCCTGGGCTTCCTTTGGCGTCGTGGTGTGCAACTTGGCCCGATTGACACGGGTGTGGTAAGCCCGCACACCGCCGAACGCGCCTGCAAGCGGGTTGCTCCCAGATCGAGCGCTTTGGACGGCGAGAGCTTTACCCATGATTGGGCAGCGGCGGGCAAGCACCTGGAGGTTCGACATACTACCCGCGCCAGGGGAAACATGGTGAGCGGCCGCAGTGGTGGAGAGCGAGCGGAGGGTGGCGGGTGATGTCTTTGAGAGGAATGGACACATTGACCTCGACTGGCGCAATAAAGCCTCCATGATGAGCCAATTGGGCGCGTGAGCGGGAGAATGCAGATGACAAGTATAAGAACAGAGAGGGTACCGGACAGAGTGAGGAAGAGGAGAGATGGGTCTGGGAGTCGACTTGGGGACACATTCATTCATATGCGGAGAAGAAACTAATGAAGTGCCGGTCCTCGGCTTAGTATTGCCGCTATTCTATTGGCCGGCTTGTCTCACCATCGTACTTCATTCCGGCGGGCCAATAGTAGATTAATTATTGACGTGCGAAACTGATGAGGTGGGCTGAAAAAATGGCTGTTGCGTTCATCCATCTCCGGAAACAACTGAAAGGCAACAAAGGCGGTATAGCGTCCCCAAGCAGAGCAAACCCCGAAGTCACTGCGCCAAGTCATGTCGGCGACATTCCTCTGGATCCAGCGGCATCGTCGGACTCGGATTAAACAATGAGCACATAATGAGCAACAATTTAAAACTCGGGGTAAAACATGAAGGTCTCGGAATAATAGAGTGTTCATATTACTGCCATGTGGTGTGTAGTAGACAAGGTACGGGTAGCTCATTGGTCGCTCCACCAACTAGGAATGTAAAATAGTGAGCTTTGAATATAGTGATAAACCTGGCCCTTCATCTGTTCCTTCAATTTCTATCATCATCATTGCTTGTGGTGCTAAAGGGCCATATGTCATTAGGACCGATCTCGGGACCTACTAATACTTGGCAAAATTAAAATTCTCTTTAGCAAGTATCCTCTACTCCCATAATCTCAAATTGTCCCCAGAGCGGGCATTCTCTGTGCGGTTCAATCTATAGTAATGACAGTTTGGTTCACAGGTAAATTCTTCTTCGTGGGTGGAATCTTGTTCACAGACTGATCTTCGTCCACTTGTTTCCTTGGTGATTTCAGGACCAGCTGTGGAGCATCCTCGTCAGAGTCAGAAATAACAATAATCTCTGATGCGGAAGGAGCGAGAGGCTTGGCCAATGCTTCTATACTGAAAGTGATACTGAGAATTTCGAGTATCCAGTTGTAGAAGGTATCCAGGTCCGAGCACTTCTTGTCCAGACATTGGGCGAGCTCCTCCAATCGCCACTTTTCCACTTCTTTTTCAAAGTAATTATCGGCAAGCCACCAGGAAAAGAATAGCTTAGCAAAGTTCACGATTTTTGGAAGATCTCGAGGCAGGACTCCTTGGATCTTGTTTTCCCCTCGCATCATCATACCCACACAATGCGGAATTTCCATAAGTAGATTTTGTTTCCTAACCGTATTCATCCTGGTTCGGAGGGTCTCTCTTTCATGTTTATCCATCTCTTGTATGATTTTCATCACAATTCGTTTCCGATCTGCTTTGGCCACTAGTTGCCCCCAATCCCATTTAGTCACCGTGGCTATTGAAGCTAGCTCAGGCCTATCCCTATTGTGAAATGTAAGTTCCGAGGGAATTAGTCGTTCCGGGTAATTTTTCTGGGAGGCCGGTACCCTCTGGGATAGTAGGAGTTGTTGAGATCGTAGAGGCAATTGTGATGGAGACTGATGCTGGAGTGCCAGCTGAGGAGGATGCTGGGACTGAGGGGATTCATGTTCCGGAATTTGAAAAGATCCTTGGACTTGAGTTTGAGGGGATGTAGTACTTCGTGATCGAGGCCCTACCGGGGTTGGAGGACTCTTGAGCCCGGGCAGAGAAAGCCCCCAGGGCGGAGGATAAGCGTGAGATTGGGATTGGGGAGATTGGGAGGATCTAGGATGATGAACATCCTGACGTGGAGACCAGACAGTAGCTGTTTGGAGCCTTTCATCTTTGGTAGCCGAGGACCCCTTGACGGTATCGGGGGCAGTCGGACTGTGTATGTCTACACTAAGCCTACTAATAGCAGACACTGGGACATTATCACACATCTCACCCTCAGAGTTTGACGAGTCTGTTCCAGATCCAAGGTCAATAATGTTGGGGCACTGGCTCTGCGAATCATCTGCATCTGGGTCGTAGATAGACAGCAACCATTTCTCATACTCTAGTGATTCGACAGTGACTTCCATATTGCGACATCTTTGGCGGACATCGCTCTTGTTCTTGTATTTCAGGCTCATAATCTCGTTTCCCATTGTGTCGAGATAATTCTGATAATGCTGGATTTCCGCTTTACATCGTCTTGCAAATTGGGCCCACAACCCTTCAGAATCAGCTTTCTGCCTAATTTCATCTTCATTGACAATTTGGTCTTCAGTTTTGCCTGGGTACCATGCGTTAGTGTACTTTTCAATACACTCGTTAATCACCTCAATGACCAATTCCTCGCTAAGTTTCCCACTCATAGTCTCCGTCTCTTGCACTAGCTCATGGTCATCAATATCCATGGCATCCGATGAATATTCCTCTTCCTGGCTCTCATCATAGTCTTCATGGTCGGCATCGATAGCAAGATCTAGGACTTCATCATTTTCTTGCGCGTGCTTCATTAGATAATCCCACCGTCCTGGGTTGACTGTGGAATTTTCGATGAGTGCATCTGGTGGAGGCTGGCTATAGGGCGATGCATGAGCGGCATAGCCTTCGGGTATGTCTGGCGGTCGAGGAACTGCGGCGAACTCAATCCTCCTTTTCCTTCGACTGCTTGGATTAACGACAATGGTTTCTGTCGTGGCGGTAGTCTGTTTGTATCGAAAGGATCGGGCGCGTAATAATCGAACGACGGCTAAAAGTGCTTGACGTTGACCTAGAACATGGATTCCGAGTTCTTCCAGGACTCCGTCATCGACACCTGTCAAGAATGTGCCACCGGTGATTTGTTGGCTTCTGAAGACAGGCTCGTATATCTTTATATCAGGACAATTTGGTGACCCAAACCCAGCTTCATCAAAGAGTGCACCAGAACTGCAGACACGCTCAACTAGATGGTCTACCGTCCAGTCCCAGGGATCATCGGCTGGCATCTTGTATACCGCTTTGTTCGGGATGGCCGCGTGTGAAGTTGCGCCCGAGATATCATAGGGCAGATGTGGCTATGTCAAATTTAGCTGAGACAAGCAATAAAGACGAGGTGGAGGACCGACAAGGACATGAAGATGTTAGAAAGAAAGTGCAAGCGCAAATACGACAATGTTATACGCCAAGGCAGTGTTGTTGTTGTCCACATTGCAAGCTTCCAAAGTTGTGCTCACCGTCACGATCACGTGAAACCGTGACACCCTCCTGGGCAAGGCTGTGGCAGACAGGGTGTAACGTTATAGTGCGGGGCAAGGATGGAGATGCCTCCGCGAAGCGGCTCTGGCAAAGTCACCCTTCCGAGGTGTGTGTGCT
Source organism: Clavariopsis aquatica (assembly GCA_013620735.1). NCBI lineage: Eukaryota > Fungi > Ascomycota > Dothideomycetes > Pleosporales > Clavariopsis > Clavariopsis aquatica. Next base: position 7,225 of record JAAZQE010000341.1, on the reverse strand, counting down.
TTCTAAGCGTCGTTGAAAGGAAAGAGGTTCCGAGGTTCGGCGCTCAGGCTGAGCAATCATCATTCGCTTAGCGCCGAAGTTTTAAGGGACCCTTCCCTTCACGTTCCTGCACTTCAACAAAGTTCCTACGCCAGTAAAGATGAAGTCACCCTCATACGCAGATTACCCACCAGACCTGTCACCCGAAGAAGAACAGGTCCTAGTCTCAAACCTCAAAGACTGGTCCATCAGTCATGGCCTGGCAGTCCGACCCCCTCCTTCCATTATTCCGGCATCTCAGGATCCGTCTGGTGTTCTTGCAACCACAGCTCCAGTCACTTTATTTCCGAGTCTGTTCTCCCGTGTCTGTTTTGATGAAGGACTTGGTATACAGAAGGCTTACAATGAGCTCTACTCTGCAATTTCAAGGGATGAGGAATGGCTACAGGGCATAGTGGAAGAGTAAGCGCATTTATCATCACACTTGCAATATACAGTTGCGGCGTGCTAGAAACGCACGTGTGCACGGGTTTGAAATCGTGACCACTCAACAAGACCAATTATTGTTCACGTACTACTTTGCTCTGAAAACATGCTCACCCACACATTAGACTCGTCGATATCGACCATTTCACGGGAAAGCTATGGCAAATACATCTAGCAGTTAAGAAGGAAGGCTACGCTCAGGTATGGTTTTTGAGAGCCACAGAATAGCAGCAATAGCAGCTTCTTATCTGAACAGGATTTGTCCCTCGGCCTGTTCCGTTCAGACTACATGGTCCATGTCGATTCGTCTGGCCCACAATCCTCTCCCAGACTGAAGCAAGTCGAGTTCAATACAATAGCGGCTTCTTTTGGTGGCTTGTCATCGCGTGTCTCGAGTCTCCATAAACACCTGCTTTGTATCGATGCATATCCAGCATCGACTGCTGCTATCATCAAAGCAGATGCTCTTCGCCAGAGCAAATCGGCTTCTTCGCTGGCTGAGGGAATAGCCACTGCCCATAAAGCATACGGCTCATCGAGAACCGGGCGACCTCTTTGTGTTCTGTTTGTTGTCCAAGACCCAGAAAGGAACGTGTTTGACCAACGACACCTGGAATACGCATTACTGGAGGAAAACGGGGTGCGGGCATTCCGCTTGCCCTTCCAACAGACTCTATCACATACCAGCCTGGAGTCGGACCGAACCCTCGTGTACATACCACCGAACTCGCCTTCAATGAGCTACGAAGTTACAACCATCTACTTTCGAGCTGGGTACTCACCTGACGACTACCCAGGCGAGGAAGAATGGAACGCACGGCTACATCTGGAACGGAGTAGAGCGATCAAGTGCCCCAGCATCCTGACCCATCTCGCTGGATGCAAGAAAGTGCAGCAGGTTCTTGCAACACCACACTCGCCACACTTGAAACGTTTCCTCCCCAACGAGAGTGTAGCCTCGCGTGTGCTTGCAACTTTTGCCCCCATATATCCATTAGACGAGAGCGAAGCTGGCAAAGAAGCAAAACGATTGGCAGAAGACCCCACTTCAGCTGTCGGCTATGTTCTCAAGCCACAACGCGAAGGCGGTGGAAACAACATATACCGAAAAGCAATTCCCCCGTTCCTCCAAAGCCTCCCGGCAACTCATTGGCCGGCATACATTCTGATGGAGATGATCGAGCCGACGCCCTTGAAGAATGTTATCTTTCGGAACGGCGAGCTTCACAGGGGCGGGGTGATTGGAGAGCTAGGGGTATATGGGGTGTGCTTGTGGAGAAACGGCGCCGATGGTGGTGATGCGGGGGAGATATTACAGAATTGGGAGGCTGGATACTTGCTTCGCACCAAAGGTGACCAGAGTGAAGAGGGCGGGGTTGCGGCCGGGTTTGGGGCGGTTGACAGCTGCTGCTTAGTGGAGAGCTGAGGGACTCTGCTTGGGGGCGAGGGTTGGGCTGCCATGTCGGGGGAAATGGAGCATGAGGAGGAGGCCACGCAGCTGGACATGCTCGTGGGCGTGGTGGCAGACGTTGGTGCTGAGGGCGATTTAGGTAGTGAGGTTACACGGACCGTTTGAGACTCCTGCACGGCTAGCCAACACAAGCGCTGGTCTTCGGATCGGGCCCGACCACACGGTGCGCCTGGAGATGGGCCAACGGTTGGACGTCAACAACGCTTGGTGAACACGTCTCTGCATGATGTGGCGGGGAGCGACGCTTCCGGCCGTCGGGGCAACTTGGGCTGCTGCCGCGTCCAAGACGGCGAAGTGCTTGCACGACCGACAACGCCCATACCGGTACAGCATGCAGCCACGGCACGCTCGGGCACTGGGGCGTCAACGACGCGGCATTGAAGGTGTGCTGTACACACACGGCCGTGGCCCGACTCCCCAACGTGGGGGATGCAGACGTGGATGTGGGTGCGGGTGTGGATGCGGGTGTGGATGCGGATGCGGATGCAGAGGGACTGTCGAGTTGTTGAAGAAGACATCACGATCCCGGCGCTGCGTGGGCAGCGAGGACGATCATGCAGGCGGGGCCGACAGTTCGCCGGCGATCTCGTCGTCGTGGGCGCTCAACATGCCGCAATCGCTCCGGTGGGGCGATATATTTGGTTTTGGGGGGGATATTGTCGCAATCTCTATATTGGGCCCGTCCTGAGGGTTCATCCTGGCGGCCGGGGCACTGCAGCTGCTGAGGTCACGCAACTTGCAGGCCCCCATTCATGCACAAGGCCCGCCTGAGGCACGCTCCCCTGGCGATGGTCCCGGCGTGATTTGCGACCACGAGGCTCTTCGGCCAGTGCCTGTCTGTGCCTGTCTAGCCTGAAGAGGGCAAGGCGAGACGCCATGCCTCATTGGTCTCCAGCCCTCATCTCGCTACCGCGTTCGGCGCCTTCGTTCGACACTTTCGACGCGTATGGCTCTTATCAATCACCCAGGCCAGACGCCTTCATGCGAGCCTGTTCCAAGAGCACTCCCCCATTGGGCCGCGGCCGGCGCGCTCAGAGTGTCGAGACCCGGCATCAAGGGACGTGTTGTGCTGCTGTCTCATGACGCGTGGAGAAATGCGGTCCAACAACTGTCCAACAAGTCTCCCTCATCGAGTCCCCATGTCTCTGAGTCGCAACACGGCCATTGGCGGCTCCCGTCTCTTGCTTCCTTTAGCCGTGATGCAGCTGCCTCAGCGCACCGGTGGCTTGTCCAATCTCCCTTGAGTGTCGAACGATGCTGCATATGGGAGAGGCTGGCCCAAAAAGAACCTACCGTTTGAGTGAGTGCTGCGGCGCAAACTGTCGAGGGGCCCGAGCTTTCCTTTGAAGCGGCCAGCCCACAGTGCCAATGGACGATCACACTCAAGGCCATGATCGCGGATGAGATATCCCTGCCCTGCTCCCCCCCCCCCTCCTCCAGCGTGCTTCCAAGTTTCTGCGACCTCTGCTGCACACACACACACACTCTTGCACCAACACCAGCAAGTGGCTGCGGTGCTGCTCCCCGACGCTCTTTAATCCATTCCAAGTAATTCATCCCACGGTCACTACTCGATATATTTCATCTTCGCTCTGCTTCCTTCTTTCGGTTCCAGCCTCTTCCTTTCTTCGTCACTAGTACACAGCCAGCTGCCAGCTTGTCCATCTGGTCCATCTTTCCACGGCAGAGACTCGATCTCGCAACCTCCCACGACCTTCATGGCCAGCGTTCTTCCTAATTAATCCACTTATTTCATAGCCACAATGCGATCCGCTCGGCTTGCACTAGTTGTCCTCGCGCTGCTCTTCTGTCTTCACTCGGTCGTGGCCATCCCGCATCTCTTGGTTGAGCGGCTAGATGGCAGCCAGACTTCGGAGCGCTCCCAGGCTCCTGCCACAACGGATTCACCTCGAGCATCCTCCGCTGCCGCCGCTGTACAAAGCTCAGTGGACAAGACGCAGTCCGACCGCTCATCCACCATCCGAGAGACTGCCAGCACCATTGTGCAGGCACCAGCAACGACGACCACTGCCGCAGACCGAGTTCTGCCATCAAGCTCTGCAGGTGAGTTCTGCAATGCCATCAGTCAGTGGGAAATGAAATCTGATGCAAACGGTGCACAGACGCAGATTCAATAAATGCACTTCCTATCAAGCCCACCATTAGCCCAGCCATGGGAATCGCGGGGGTTATATTAATCATATCAGGTGTTGCATATACCGTGATTGGTATCAAGAACAAATGGTATGGCTATTGTCGTCCAGTCAGACGCCGCATTATTGTTAATTCCCATTCTCTAGGCTCTATATATCCTTTTCAGCCGGTTACCTGTCCAGTTTGGCCGTCACTGTACGTTGTCTTGCTGGTACCCCCCAGGGGTGTGATTGTCACTGACGTGTGCGCCAAGGTCCTCATCGTCTATCTAATGACTCCGCCTATTTCGAAAGGTGTACAGGGAGCTTTCTTTGTAGCTGCCTTGCTCTCTGGCGTGATTTTCGGCATTCTCTCTTTGGTCTTTTCCGACATAACCGACGGTTTAGGATGCTTGTTGGGCGGATTTTGCCTGAGCATGTGGCTCCTTTGTCTGAAGGAAGGAGGCTTGATTGCATCCCCTACAGGCCGTGCCATCTTCATCCCCGCATTGAGTCTGGCTGGCTACTGCCTGTCGCTCAGCCACCACACTCGAATCTATGGTTTGATGGTCTCAATATCCTTTGCAGGCGCAACGGCTACCGTGCTTGGCATTGATTGCTTCAGCCGTGCTGGATTGAAAGAGTTCTGGATTTATTTATGGAGTTTGTACATGTTTGCCAAACGAGGACCACGCTTTGCTGACTGTCACAGATTTGAACTCCAACATCTTCCCGCTCTTTACTGACACGTATCCAATCACGAAGGCTATGAGGGCGGAACTCGCGTGTATCATTCTATTCTCCATCTTTGGCATGATCAGTCAAATGAAATTATGGAAAATTGTAAAGGAACGCCGAGAAAAAAGTGCGGAAGCACGTCTTGAACGAGATCAACAGCTGGCCCGAGAGGAAGAGGCGCGTGGCAGAAAGATAGAAGACGATTTCACCAAAGAGCGCGCTCAGTGGGAAGCGACCTACGGTGATGGAACCCCGCATGCAGAGTCTATTGTTGGATCATCACTCGGCGGCACGCCCAAATCATCCAGTAGTCTCAAAGAGAAGCGGACTTCCGTGTACGACAGCGTGGAAATGGTCTCATTGTCTAAGAGAAGTGCCAGTAAATCATCTACAAAGGTTTCCCCGACTGGCCCATCAGCCACTGTGGCAGCCCTCGAGGACGACGATATTCAGCAAATTGATGACCAAGGCAAGCCGTTACCGAACAAGAAAAGAAACAGTGTCCGGGTCTCTGTCGAAGTTACGCCCCCAAGCGCCCTTCCACGATCAATTTCGGCAAGAAATTCCCTGCAGGCCTCAGCCCCACCACCACCCGCCGTTATTCCATTACCTTTTCGGATTCCCCAGGAAGAGGACGGCCAAAGCGACAGAGAGGACAATGCTTCCATATCGGCAGTACCAGAATCTGTGCAAGAATCCCTGCCCAATCCAAGGCCATTTTCGAAACGACTTTCTGGTTCTGCGCTAAAACTATTTTCGACTAACAGGAACTCGGGTCGCGCGTTGGAACAGGATGAGGAAATGATGATTCGGCACATTGAAGATGACCGTTCTTCATTGGCCGCTACTTTGGATGATTCGGATGATGGGTTATCCTTGCCAGCACTTTCTTCTCCTCCGTCACGACGACAGTCAACAGCGGACCTGCAACCGAGCGGCACGTCAACTACCGTAGAAGCTAAAGAAGAAGAAGAAGCAGCAGCAATAGCAGGACTACAAGCAAAGGACATGACTGAGGAAGGAAAGCCGGATGAGGATATTGAACTCATGGATTCAGAAGATAAGGCTGCTCCCGACGGGAGCGAACAGGGCGAGAAATTAGAAGACGACACCCTAGTGGAGGACATGACAGGACCCAACGAGACAGACGCCTACAAAAATGAGGCATCTCCACCACCAACCCCTCAGGTGCTCCCACAATCGCTGACTGCCAGTACGGATCCTAAACCGGTAACTAGGTCGAAGCGCTCCTCTTCAGGAAACCCTGCCCTGCGATGCGACACAGCGGTATCTATTTCCAAGGACGACGACAGTGGCAGCCAGCACACGAAATCGACCAAGTCTCGAGAAGCGTCTGTTAACGGGTTGCAAAGCTTCCATGAAGCTCTCCCGGACAAGTTGTCAAAGGTGGCGCTTTCCTATCGGACAAACGAGTGGGCGAAGCATTTAGAAGCTGCCGAGAAACCGCCAGCAGACGATCTCGCTGAGCCCGCGTCGCCTGGCATCAAATTGGACCACAACAGAGAGGAACAGCCTGTCCCCATCAGTGACGAGATTTTGCAACCACTCTTGGCGGTGACGAACTCCAGGAGGGTATCTGTGGAGAGCAGTGTTTATCAAAACAACAACATGATGCGCTCGACGTCGAACTTTTCGAGGACCTCACTAGGCGATGTCCCTTACCCGCTCTCAAGGACGCCTTCGGACCTGACACCTGGAAACGTCTCTCCACTGCCTATTGGGGTTTCCCCCAACCCGAGCAGTACACTACTGGGCAAACGCGAATCGTTGGTTCGCAACCGACCCTCGACGCAATCCTTCTCTACCGCCGGGCCATCACCAGCCACAACCGGAGACCAAGAAAACATGACGCTTGCGGAACGAAGGCGCCTGCTGCAACACCAGAAGCCGCCGTCGGCTTCCCAACAGTGGCGACAGAGCAGTCGAGCTCTCCAGGGCCAAACTCAGGATTTCAATTCACATCAACCCAAACGAAGATCTAGCTCTGAGATGCACCCGGGCAAGCAAGAAGTACTGCTAGCGGGCTGGAGAGAATCGATACGCCAGGAAGTGCCACCGGCCCAAAGCATCTCGACGAGCGAAGAGAGCCGACGAATGGCGATGCTAGTTGAGCGGCGAAAGAAGGAGCTGAGGGAACAGCAGCGCGAGGCGGCGAAGCAGCAACGCGAGTCTATGATGGACAGCATGATGAGGAATGGGAATATGCTGGACGCGCACCGGGACGCCATGCGTCGGATGCAAGCGGCGGCCAATAAGAAGCTGTAATGTCTCTCGGTGAGGATTTTGGAGTCACTGTAAACCAAACACTTTTTTTTGTTTTTATTCTTTCAACAGCGGGGAACACCGGATTGGGGCGACATGATATCCCTGGGTGCGAACATTTTGATACATGGAGAAG
>JAAZQE010000340.1:0-30125 GCA_013620735.1 Clavariopsis aquatica | reverse complement strand
GTCCCACCCTAACCCCGCCCTGTCGATTAGGACGCCGCGTCGCTTTATTGAAAAAGTAGCCCTGTAAAATTTCCTAGTCAGTGCTCAACGCAAAATGAGTGGAGGGGTACTACCCGGATAGAATGTAAGGACTTGATATCCGCACGTCGATAGGCCGAGTGGTCGAGGAGTTGAGTTATCGAACAAACTCGAAGAGGAAAGAATAAAGTCACCCAACACATTTTTGAAGCTCTAACCAATGCAAGATCCAATATCACTCAAATCCATAGGATGATTACAGCCGATGGCGCTGTCTGTGGTGAATGAATACCATTTTCGAAGTCATCCAGCCTGATGCCTGGCAGTAGAAGCCATTCGGGGGATAATTGGAAATCTTCTCAAACGTTTACCAGTGGTGATTAGGTAGATATAGGATCGGTTATGAGCCAGATTCTACGTCCAGATGACTTGAAGGGCCCAATAGGGATGGATAAAAGTCACCAAATCTTTTCGCTCGATAAGGTACGAGCACTGGCGGTACCCTATGTTCCGTTGGATCAAGTTATTGAAAGTTCATGTCCACGGTGTTTGTGTAGTCTAGGGCGTCAATTCCCTATAGCATTCCGAAGAGCGTTGGCTGCCTTACGAACAGAAATTCCAGCTCGCAGGTTTCGGGCGATTTTATTGAACCATTTACGTGTCTTGACCTCGGCTCCCTTCTTCATCTTCCCAATTGGGACTTTCGGTGGCGAGGTGGGGAACTTTTCCATCGAACAAGATGTAAAAATATCATGAACATCGACATTTTTAAATGGACTCGTAGGAATGAAATTGCCACAAGCGTAGTGCATCTCCGACTGTCCGCGGATTGGAAACGGCAGGGCGATATCATATTCCGTGATGACTGGTTGCAGTAGATCCGTCGGGACCTTGTATGTGAGGTTCCCGTATGGCTGGTGATTACCTACTGCGTTCCAGTATCGTGCTACTGCCTTGTACCGACTAACAAACTTAGAGTTCAAGGTGACCTGAAGCTCCTCCCCAGTCACCAAGTCCTTGCTAACGTCGAAGATACTCTTCGGACCGTCAGCCTTCTTTGCAATCGGAGCCTTGGGTAGCCGGGAGGTTAACAACTTGCGACCCTTCTTGGTGTGGCTATCCTTGCGCTCCCTGACCTCCTTCGCATACCGCTCAGGTTCGTAAACCATAGCGTCACCAAATCGAACCTGCTTCACAGGTACTAGGCCACGCTCAACAGGACGCTGGACCGAATCCAGCTCCGGAGTGTTGGGGCGGGTTGGAGGCATGCATAATGCCGGATCAGAAGACTGGTGGCTCCAGGTCAAATATGAACGTGGAGTCTCTGTTGGTGACGGCAGGGGAATGGCCGCAACATCCGGACCGATCTCAGGGACAGCAGAACGGCCGCGGAGGGTCGCATTCTTGCTAAACACTGGCACTGGGATCTTTGACCTTGTCCGACGTCGTTGAGTTACTCTGGGGGATACGTTCTCCCTCAGCTGTGGGGATAGCTTAGCACCAACGGGTCGCGGCAACGAAAGATTGTAATTCCAGCGATCCGAGAGCTCCCAGTTGTAGCGGTCAAGGTCTGGGAGCCCAGTGGTGAGTTCATGAGGTCGTGGACCAGGAAGAGCAAGATCTATAGACCGTTAGTTTGTCATATTTTTATGGTTCTGGGGAGGTTTAGAAAGGTACGCTTACAATTCGGACGTACGCTGGTCCTAGGAGAGTGGTGGGGGGCAAAAGAGAACTGCTGAGGTGGGTGAGACCTCTCCCAACCATCAAGCCCCTCCCACCTTTGCTGGCGAGACATGTGAATCCTATGCCGACTGGGATCCGCAGGAGAAGTGGGAGCAGGAATCTTGGACGGCCGCTCACCAGGTCGCGGCCGCTTTCGGTACATGGCAAGACGTGGGTTGTCGATCTCGAGGCTGGTGCGGCGATCAGCCCAAAAGGCATCTTCCCAGAACATGGGTGATGGTTCGTGAGTGGTGCTGGCGGGCACTGATACCTGGCCAAGTCGATACTCCATGGCAACCCACTCTGACTGCAGCCGAGCCATGCGATACTTTAGATCACCTCGCCTCACCTTCCGCTCAAGCCAATACACCTCAGATATCAGATCTTCCTCCATTTCCGAGTTCAACTCGAATTCAAACTCTTTATCGTTATCCTCCTCCACTCCTTCACTTTTAATCCTGTCACACCACGACTTTTTCCACTTTGCCTCATCAGGTACATCATAATGAATGACCGTCGAGTCATGCTCTTCTTCTTCTTCCTCCTTCTCCTCCTCCTTTTCCTCTTCAGGCTCGAGCAAAGCAGGAATCTTGAGAGACGCTGGCTCTTCTTCAACCCTAAATGCAGCGAGAATCTTGATAGTCCCCGATTTCGCATCAACCAATCCAGTCTCCGCAACCTCACTCACGAATTTCTTCGCAAACGTTAGCTGCTTCGCACTGGGGATGATCTTTTTTTGAATCCACGGCTTTGGGTACGGTCGCTTCAGAGTAACAGGAATCGACGGTGTAGACTTGATCGTGGATGCCACCTGGGTGGGCTTTACCGACTTGTTCGGCAGACGTTCGACATGTGCTCGAACGGAATTGATAGCTCTAGCCTCTTTCACAACCTGGGCGGAGCTGTAGGCACCCGAGGTCGTGTTTTTGCACACAAATGCTGTAGTGTTGAGGGTCTTTGGTGGGACTCTGCAACGGGCCATTGTAAACTATCAGTGGTATTAGTATAGTTAGCCGGAGATGAATGTGCAACTGGATGGCGCAAATTTTATGATATAAAAGAAAGCGAAGGTCTACATGAAGGTGTATGAGAATTTTATGGCTGTGTGCCAGACATATGTGCGTGAATGCGACCAAATACAAGCGCGGTGGCAACAGATATACGTCTGGAGGAAAGAAGTGCGTGACTGCAACACCATTTATAACAGGCCTAACCCTCCAAACGCACAAAAACAGAGGGGGTGTCATATACATACCTTGTGTAGAATGGTGGAGAGCGGAGAGAGTACAACTCTGCAATATTATTATGCTTGAGGTTTTTCGCGCTAGTGCAGGCTACCTGGTCAACGGTGAGAGCGGCGATAGCCTCACAAAAGTCACAACAATGGAGGGGCAACGAGGCAGGCAGGGTACCACGGCAACGAGAGGCGGTGACGGGAGGATGGTGGTGAGCATCACCAGCAGAAAATGGTGGAAGCGGGGCATACAAACTCCAAGTCGATAACCTTGGGATAACTCGGAGAAGAATGCCATTCTTTGAATGTGGAAGGAGCCGAGAATAAAACTACTACACCATACTTGTGCTCACCCACTCACTCATTCTTAGCTTCTCCTCTAAACGTACTTTCGACCCTGTAACACTTTCCCCTACAGCAAAGTCAATGGTGAGCAAATTCTGGCGTCACAGGCCGTAAATAGTCGTTATACGTTTCTCTAGGGCGAACATCTAAAATAGACGATGGAAGGATACCGAGGGACACAGAAGAATACAGTGATGAGAGGCAGTAGAGGTTAGTAGATAAAGGGGAAGTTATGGAGGTCGATGATGTATAGGGCCGAAGTGAGACGAGGGTAATACGTAGCCATCCATGTGCGGGGATGTCCAATATTGTACGAATACGGCGACGATCAGTGTAATACGGGCACGTCTCAGGCATAATAAAGAGGCAACTCACCCATGGGTAACATGCCTTTAAAAATGGTAGACTGAGTATAGAACCGAATGCCTATGGGTATATCCTTCTACTTAAAGTTACCTCTCAATCGAATACGATCTTCTTCCCCTGCGGCTTGACCACTGCCTTCTTCTCCTTCGCAGCCTTAGCCGCAAGCCAGCTCGGATGCAACACCCCGACATCATCCCTCTTCTTCTCCTTCTTTTCTCCACCTAGTGGCAGCGCATTTTCGCCACTAAGCTCAGGACCTCTACCTGTCTTAGTCTTCCTCTTACCCCTCTCATCCACAGCACCCTTTTTAGCATCCCATCCCTTATTCCTATCCTCTTTCTCTTTATGCTTCGCTTTTTCACCATACTTCTTCTCCCAGATCTTCTGACGCGCCTTTTGTCCACGTCGGTTTTTCCTAGGGGCAAGCTCCGCATCCAGGTCAGATGCCTCGGATTCGCTACCGGAGTAGTAGGCGGCATGACTGAGGGAGGGGAGGAATATAGATTTGGATATTGGTTCTTTGGGAGCCTTGACTTTGGGTTTGAGAGTCGGTTTTATCTCTTCATCGGAAGTTATAGACTCGATGGATGCAGAATCAATGGCCTCGCTCGACTCCACGTCGCTATGCGAGTCGCTACTTAAATCTGCTTCGTTGGTTGCAGCATCTGCATCACCCTCCAGTTCTTCTTCGCTAGCATCTATGCTAGGTGGTCGATTTCCTGACGAGAGCGAGTCGTCGCTATCTCCTTCGATAGATGACGGTGCAGCAATACGAGCATTGAATGCCGAGAATGTTTCGAGATCATTGTCACTAAAGTCGCCATCGTCTTCTTCATCTTCCCTCGGTACCTCCCCTTTCCTTGCCTTCTTGTTATCTTTCTCCTTCACAGTCTTCACCCCAACACCCCCAGCCCCGCAAAGCTCTTTCAAATCCTCTATAGCCTTATCCATCACCTTCTTCACACCCGCTCCATTATACAATCTCGCCAGCACATTCAGGGTTGCGGAATCCTGGCCCCCCTTATCCACCTCTCTAATCTCGATCGGAAGCGCTTCAGAGTCCCTTATACTCTTGACACGGGCAATCGTCTTGCGCAAATGTTGTTCCGCAACCTTTGGAAAATCCAACCCCTTCAATATCGCATATTCGGCGTCGATGCGCGTAGCAGCCTTCGCATCGGTGGTGCTCTTTGCGGTCTTCTTCCTGCGGCTATATTTCTGGCGTTCGAAGCCGGCACTAAAGCGGAGCGCGCTGAGTAGGTCCTTTTGGGCCGTTTCGAGGCGTGTGGTGCAGAGCTTTTTTTGACGGGTAAGGGCGCGGTCGGAGGTGTTTGAAGAGGGCTTAGGGATCACTATACTTTGTGAATAGTCTTCGCGCTTGCGTTTTGGCATTTTGGAGGCTAAAGGGTAGAATTGGGGCGTTGTGTAAGGTCTAAGGTCGTGGCGATTAATTTTTCGAAGAGGTGAAGTTGCTCGGTTAAACTTGCATATTGTGAGTGTTGCTGGTCCGTGCACTTACAGGGCTGATGGGGATGGATGTTCACATGTGGATATGCTGCAAACACCAAAGGACGCTTGCACCCGGGCTATTCTCAGCAGTTGATCTTATAGTCTTAGTGCCAAAAACTCCAAGTATAGAAACAACCCCATTCCAGAATTCGGTCCGTGTACAACTGACCCTCCCGGCTCCATCCGTGCAAGCCAACCATATATATCTCAATTTCAGAGCTTATCTATCTGCAGCTCGGCATTAATGCTCAAAAACAGCACCACAGCACCAAAGCCAAGTTTTGCGATTGCATCACTTGATTCTATCAGTAGACAGGTTTGAATTGAAACTCCGTTTAACTGAAACTTCATCTCTACAAGCAGGACCTTGCCAACGGCCACCTGCAACCACTTAAATCCAGCCCAACCCCGCTTTCCTCCTCGTCAAAACATGCATTACTGCATAGACCACGATGCCAAACCCCAACATCCCCGAAATGACACCAAATCCCTTCAAATACTTCGGCGCGTCCTCGGCAGGGAACAGATATGCACCGTAAATCTGTGCAAGGTTGCCCATGGCATTTACCAAGGCCAGAGCAATAGCGCGGACCTCTGGCTGCAGGTCACCAAATGTCGAGCCAGCGAAAGACAGTGCTGTAGCGTTGGAGGCCCACAATCCAGCAGCCATAAGAACGAGCAGCACATATCGAGCAGTGAAGTTATAGATTGTGCAAACGAGGATGGAGGTTATGAGTGAGAAGGTGAGCCAGCATGCGATTACGAGTCCGCGATGTTGTGGGATCTTGTCGGCGAAAATTCCAGTGATGGCAGTGCAGACAAATGCTACAGCATAGATGGGAACCTGGGAAATCGCAATTAGTATTCGCCTGTCGGTAGCGGGAGATATATGCAAGCCTTACCGTCATGTATTGTGCTTGTACGGTGCTTGTATAGCCCAGGCCCTTGACTAGTGTCGGGTAGAAGTAGGAGAGCGTAGAGGATCCGACGATGACCTTGATATCGATTAGCCTGGTATGTTCAGCGAATCCCCAGCTACACGGAAACTCACCATATATCCAAGAATGAGACCTCCAACGCGCCAATCCGTGATGGCCATCAGGAAGGACTTCCTCTTGCCGATTCTCTCATCGCCTTCAGTGTGCGTTCTCACGCCTCCGTCCTGCAATCTTGCGATGGCAATTTCACGTTCTCGCTCATTCAAACCCTTACTATTAGCTGGGAAATCAAGCAAGATGAACCCAGCAACGAGAGCCCAGCCAATAGTTGCGGCGCCCTCTACGATGAACAGCCAACGCCACCCACGGATGCCATGGACGCCCTCGAGACCACCAGTGATGGCTCCAGCCAGGAGGCCACCAAACGCACCGGAGAGAATAGCTGCTGACATGTACACGGCAAAGCGCTTGGACTGCTCCTCACGCTTGTACCATGACGATATAATGAGCAAGATACCTGGAGCAAAGCCAGATTCGATGACGCCGATGAAGATTCGGAGGATGACGAGATGTTTGTAGTCCTTGATGAGAGCCATGCAGAGAGTCAAGGCTCCCCATATAACCATAATGGTGGGGAGATAATATGATGGTCGTGTCCGGACAAGGACCATGTTGGATGGGGGTTCAAAAACGACGTATCCGACTTTTTACAGTATTAGCTCTGCTATCTCCAAGATTACTACCACAACGTACCGAAGAACACAACTAGAGCAATACTATACTGATTCGACGTGAGATTCAGGTCAGTGGACATTCCAGCGATCTTTGCATTCCCGATACTATGGTCATTCGATTAGTGACTGCTCTAGCCAAGTGGCAAAAAACACTTACTTGGTCCGGTCCATGTATGAGAGCAAGTACATCAACCATATCGTGGGCATTAACAGAAGATCAATCTTCCGTACGAGTTTCTTCTCTTCTTCCGGCGTCCAAGTTACGCCTGGTGTGACCTCGTGATGCTTGGGTCCATCCATATCTTTGGAATCGATATCCACAACCTCAGCAGAGGAAGGCGAAGAAGTCATAGTGGTAAACACAAGAATCCAAGAAATATATCGTAAAAAATACGAAACGAGGAGTGATCAGATCCCTGACGATGAGGACGAATATCGATGCCCTGTCGAGGGATGTCACAACAGATTTATAGAAATCGAACGTGGGCAAGGCAAGATGTCGTGGAGTTGTGATGAAAGGGGTTTAGGTGCCCCGGATTCTTCGGCCCTACTGTGGCTACCCCATCTTTCATCTCGTCCCTCTCCGCGAACACCTTTAGCGTCTACCCAGAAGACCAAACAGGTGCCAGCTGGGCGGAATCGCGATTCAGGTCTCGCTCTATGATTGGGCCAGATGTCTTTGTCATCTTGAGCTTGACTTTGGCGGCTGAGGTCGAATCGTAACGTTGCCAAGATTGTGCCTCGCCACGAGGAGTATTCGATTCTCGAAACCGTTCGCTAAGGGGTAGCTCCAGACCAGGGAGTGGCTCATTGTTGTGTGCCTCGAGACGACGTGCATGCGCGAGCCCGATCTGGCTGGGCAATGTAACGGTTCTCCATAGACTGTGGAGAAACACGATGATGCGCCACCAGAAGTTTCTTTTCGAGCCTTCTTCCGCGGGTTATACGTGTGGGCCATGGTTCGGATATGGCCTGATCGCGTATTAAAGGTCCCCATGCCCAGAGAAGTTGGATGCATTGCTACAAGTTCACATTCGTCGGCGCTTTCCTGACCTCCCTCATCATATCCACAACCCCTTACACATAACCGCCATGTCACCTGCTGCAATTACACCACAAGGGGTGCCCGCACCGCCTGATGCAGCTGCCGCTGCCGCTGCTACAAACAGCGGCGCACAAGAAGAGATGCTGGGAGAGAGCCCAGTGTTTCTCTCCACCGAGCCAGGGCCAGATCACGACTGGAAGATTACTCTTCGAGGCAAGGTTATTGCGATAACCGGTGCCAACCGTGGAATTGGCCTTGGGCTCGCAACAGTTGCCCTTGCAAATGATGCCGCTGAGATTTACTCCCTTGATCTTTTCGAGCCGGGCGAGGAATTCCAAGCACTCGCAACAGCCAACCCGAAGCGTCTCCACTACCTGCATTGCGACGTGACTTCGGAAGAGAGCGTCATTAAAGCGGTGGACACAATTGTTGAACGGTCAAGCCGCATTGATGGAATGGTACGTACTTCTGGGCCGACTGTTGTTGCACATCCTCCTAACAGTCCAACAGATTGCCAACGCAGGAATGACAAAACACCAACCGGCGCTAAACTTCGACCGACCACAACTCGAGCAGCTTTTTAACCTCAACGTCTTTGGTGCCTACTTCTGCGCCACTGCAGCAGCGAAGAAGTTCATTGAACTCGGTATCAAGGGATCTATCGTTTTCACCGCCTCCATGACATCATACCGACCAAACCGCGCCGCTCCCTCAGCACCATATGGAGGCACAAAAGGCGCCGTCCGAAATATGGCACACACCCTTGCGATGGAGTGGGCGAAGCATGGAATCAGAGTCAACTCGATCTCTCCTGGCTTCGTGAGGACGCAAATGACCTATTACATGAACAAGGCTCCGGACTGGAACTTGAAGATGCAATACTACGGCGGCATGCCTCGATTGGCAGATCCCAGGGAGCTTGGCGGTGCATACGTGTATTTATTGTCAGATGGTGCCAGCTATACAACGGGTATCGACATTCCCGTAGCGGGCATTGTTGGTGCCTGGTAGATGGTAGCCTTTGCTGTAGTCTTTTTTTTGTAGACCGGTTGTTGCCGTGGTTTACCTAGCCCTGCGCAGATGGGGGCTTTCTGTACAAAGATTTTTTTGAGGGCAGGGAGACCTTCTTACGATAGACATGATATCAAGACGTCAAAATCGGGCTTCCAAGTTATTTACAACACAACGTGATGCATGTGATAATGCTGAATGCTGCAGGTCGAAGGAATGATGGCAGTATGGTATGCGCCTTGCCTGATCTGGTAGGGTCGAGTTTCTTAGTCTTTGAGAACATCCATTGAAGAAATAGTAGGTAGTAGGTCTTCTAGGCCTACGAGGTCAGAAATTCAACGTCAATGGCCCTATAGGAAGTGTGAAATGCCAAAAATAAAACATGTCCTTTACTCTTCCATTCACGAGCTTGATTTCTACCTCCCAATCGGGTGTGCACTAAGCTTCAACAGAATACACTCTACTGCAGGCTCGTAGTGCGGGAAGCCCTCAAAATGCGACTTGCCACTACCCGAATAGACCTTGGGCAAACGGAATAGCAGACCACGTCACGTGTGGGTGCAGCGAGTCAAGATTGCCGTTGGAAACAATGGTGGCGTGTCTGTTCCCCAGGCTTGGCTCTCCACCGACCCGCATCCTTTGTCCCCGCAATGCGGTCCTCCATTCCCCATCCCCTCGCCCTCCCCGAAGCGAACATTCACCCTCGACACGAAGCCATCCCAGCATGCGAAATCCTGAGCCATGCCAGTCCAGTCAACAGCTGCCAACAAACCTCGCAATCGCAAACCTCGACCCTCCCGTGCGCGGGGCCTGCGAACCACGACAGGCTGGTGAGCTAGATTCTTTACACGCGTCTTGCATGTCAACAATCTATTTGCATCTCAATTCTGGCCTATCGCGTTGCCATTGGTGAAACCGGCTAACGTGCATCAGTTTAACCTGCCGCAAGAGAAGAATCAAATGCGACGAGACCAAACCCCGTTGCGGGCCATGCATAAAGTCGGAAAAGGAATGCGACTACGCCTCTGCTCCCGGCAACCCGGAAGAATCGCCCTCAAGTGAGAGCAATGGTGCGCAGCAGCGGACTCCCTCTGTCGCGGGTAGATCGGCGGCCAGCTTCAAGTCTCCCGCAACCAAAAGATCAATTGCCGGGGACGTCGATGCAGAGTTGTTGGCGAACTCGCCCGATCTTCGTTTTGATTTGTCGCCGTTGACACTCACTACGTCGATTCCCTCGCCAAATTCTGCGCCATTCGAATGGTACGATCTGCTTGCTGAAGACGCTATCAGCAATATTCAGAAGCACAATCTTGGATTTGATGAAATATGTTTATCACGAAGGCAGAGTCCCGTCCCAGAGACGCCAGAGATAGACCCTGGACTGATAGACCCTCAACTTGGGCCTCCTGACGGAAACCGCCGGGTCATAGAGCGTCCGCCTGTAGCGGCGTGGAATTCGGCAGAGAGAATTTCTCTCAATAACGACGAGCTCCATCTGCTCCAGTACTACGTGAACGTCGTAGGGCCTATCCTCGATCTGTTCGATCCCTTGCGCCATTTCGCCATAGTCGTGCCTCGTCTGGCGATTCACAACGTTGGGCTCCTTAAATCGCTTCTCGCAGTCGCGGCTCGTCACATGGCACTTCACTCGGATACACTGCCACCAGAATCCACATTGGCTAGACGGACTTCTGGCCTAAACGTTAGTGGCACATCTGAGACTAGTGGACTCAATCCACTCTCGAACATTGCTACACAATACTACTACGAGACCTTGCAGTATCTAGGACAAAACCTTCCATATCCTTCATACTCACGCTCCAGCGAGATCATTGCAACCACCATCTTGATCAGTACATATGAGATGTTCGAGACGCAAGGAAGTTACAATGACGGAGCTTGGGAAAGACATCTCCGCGGTGTTTTCTGGATCCAGAGATCTCAAGATAACAACGGAGAATCCAAGGATGGAATTCGTAGAGCTGTCTGGTGGGCGTGGGTGCGTCAAGACATTTGGGTAGCCTTCCGGGAGGGTCGACGAGTGTTGACAATTTGGCATCCGAAAAAGCGGCTGTCAGACTTGACGCCGGACGAGCTTGCCACAAGAGTTGTATACATTGCTGCTCGCTGTGTGGACTTTGCTGCAAACGATAAAAACTACGATTTGGCTATTCGGATAGCACAAGGCGATAGGCTTCTTCAGGCACTCGATGACTGGTATCGTATCTTGCCTCCATCATTTCAACCCATCTATGCTCTGCCTCCACCGGATACCGAACCGTTTTCTCCAATCTGGATACATCCGCCCTCTCATGCGGCAGCTGTACAGATGTTTCACTTTGCTCGAATCATTATTCTCATTAACCAGCCTTCTATAGGTGGCACAAATGCGTTCCGACAGAGACAGCGCTTGTTGGACGAGAGTGTCTTCTACATATGCGGAATTGCAATGATGCACCAGGGGAAGGATCTACCGAGTGCTTTCGTCAATTCCCAAGCTCTTTATGCAGGTATGTATAGAGTGGGGTTGCTCCCGCCAGACTTACCGTCGTCATCCATACTTGTTCTATACCTTGATTATGTGCTGATATTTCACTAGCTGGTCTCTGTGTCCAAAGCCCGACCAAGCAGACTGCTATCCTACAGCTCTTGGAGAAAACATTGGAAATCACTCGCTTTCCGCCGAAGACCCTGCTCAACGATCTTGCCAACTCCTGGAGAAATGAAACATGACTTATACTATCTCATCTCCCTCAGGGATTCCTTATCCTCCACTGCCTTGCAAGTAAATGGAATTTTGTCACTGAATATTGTCGCTTTCGCTCCACCAAGGCCTTCCCTCTGCAACGATTGATGACGTTGCCATGCGCGGTTCCTTACGCGGCACACAAAGTCGAAGGCATTTACCACCCCACCTCGGACCAAGGATCCGGTACCGTGAGCTACCGGGCTCTGCTTCCAGGTACCCAGCCACTATCCAACGAAGAAGCCGATGCCCACTGCGAACGCAGTACCATTGGCGTCCGCAGCGCGATTTGAAATGAGTCGAGAAGTTACCAAACGACTTTCCACCCGAATCAGGTAGACACCACCCGACACTCCGGTGTCCCCCAGATGACATGAGCGGGGCGCGGGCCGATCTGGGTCCTCCGAACGCGTGATGGTGCCTCGCCTCGAGGCAGTCACAACAGCCCAGCCTCGAAGCGAGGACCAATCCTCAAAGTTACCCAGCCGCATGTGGCAAGCCGAGTTTGTGGTCGGAACACTACTCTTGATGGCTTCGAGAACTTCCATGCATATGCTAAGATGTAGTTCTGCACCTGCTCCGAATCCCTAAATCTACGGCATTTTCTTTCTGCACTTCCTGCCAACCTCGCGTCCTTCAATCCCTATCCAGCCTGTGGCACACATCATCCCACGACCGCTCGTACACAATGGCCTCGTTAAGTACAAATCGCACGTTACAAATTCTAAATGCTGCATCGGCAGGGAAGTATGGCGTTCTCGCGGCGATTGCGTAGGTCTATATTACTCGCTCCTTTCAACTTACGCACGCTCTAAAAACCTCCAGCTACAACATCGAGCAACTAACAGCCCTCGTCCGCGCCGCCGAAACAAAGCGCTCGCCTTTGATCATCCAACTATTCCCTTCAACTCTCAAGCAACTTCCTACCCTAGCACACGCTGCCGCAGCCGCCGTCAGATCCGCCACAGTCCCGATTTCGCTACATATAGATCATGCACAAGACGAAGCGCACATCCGCGAAATCATGGAGACGCTACCCGTAGACAGCATAATGGTAGATATGAGCCACTATGATCAAGCAGAAAACCTTTCGAAAACAAGAGTCTTGGCGAAAGAGTGCCACGAGAGGGGCATCGCAGTAGAGGCCGAAAGCGGGCGTATCAATGGTGGCGAGGATGGGATTGCGGATACGGGGGATTTGGAAGGTAAGATCTTTTTGCAATTCTAGCGTCCGAGACAAGAAAAGAGTAATGGACTTGCGGAGTTGAAATGTGGCGTGAAATGCTGACGCGAGACACACCAGCCCTCTTCACCGCGCCCTCCGATGTCGAAGATTTTATTGGCGCCTCTATCGACATCTTAGCACCCTCCATCGGGAACGTGCATGGCGACTATGGACCCTCAGGCCCCGCAGAAGGCCAACTTCACTTCGACCGTCTCGAATCTATCGACAAGCAAATTAACAACCGCGTTGTGATTGCCCTGCATGGCACTAACGATTTCCCGCCCGAGGTCCTGCAAAAGTGCATTCGTTCTGGGGCAATTAAGCTTAACGTTAATAAGCTGATATTAGAGGTGTGGAATGTGTTCTTGAGAGAGAATGCGGCGAAGATGGGGATTGTGGGCCTTATTGAAGAAGGCATGAATGTGCTGCAGAAGGAGACGGAGAGGTGGATGGACATTTGTGGGAGTAGTGGAAAGGCGTAAAAGCTAGATGAGGCTTGCATACAATAGAAATGCCGATTCATTCAAACGATTCACTATGTTAAACCGAATCTGAACCCTATCCGACCAATATTGTGGCTCTGATACTACCAGATATTGGGTACCAGTAGCCATATTCTTTTAACACCAAATCGCCAATCCACCCATGGTCAGAGAAATCAAACCAATATCAATACTGATATACTATTTCTTCATCTCCATTTTGTATTTGCAGCACCGTTCCCCAATTTATAATAACTAGGATAATAGTTGGTACGGTAGTATGGTGAATATAATGAGGGAGGTTGCTGGTGAGCCTGGCACTATGAACGTGATACGGTTTGTAGGAAGGAAAGTGATAGAGTGGGTGTAAATTTTAGTGGTTGAGTAAATCAAGGAATTTTGTGATGATAAAATAAGATGGTGTGGTGAATACAATCTATTTGTTAAAGATCTGCAAGGCTCACATTTTCTGCTACCACCATAGCAATCCTTTATATCAATAATGTGCCGATATAGTGTCCGTGTAATCTGTGCTTTCTGTGGTGTTGCGGAGACTTTGTCTTGCTCTAGAGTAGTGTGGATTTTACAGATCAGCATATGAACAAGTTCTTGATAGAGATGTTTTTTTACAAAGAGATAACTTCTGGTTGTCCATCTAGTTCTACTTAATACTGGTAGCTTTTTCGTCGGGAATGAATCCTTTTGGGAATAGAACTAGGAATTTCAAAAGTCTCCTAGAATCAAGGACAATCAGTTATGGTTAACATGTGGTGTGCATCTATTACAGACACGATGAATTGGCCTGCACCACTTTAGTGGTACTAGATGTATATGACCATTTGAAAAATAGACTGAATGTCAACTCTTTTTTTCTTTACCTCCAAAGGTTGAAAATCTGGATAGGAACATAAAACGAGATTTGATGTCCAATTGACAATATTTGGATCATCATAATCATAGATAATATGATAAAACATCGGAATGATTTGGGAATAATTTCTAGCCTAATAGAAAAATTCCTTTCACGAAGAACTGGAGAGTTTATGGCCTTGGCTTTAGTTCATTCAAGAAGTCATCCACAAATGAGTATAACCATTGCTATTTCGTTGAACGTGGACAGGTGTTGTACCTGTCCGGATTCACCCTGCTCTTTAAATCTTGGAAGGCTTCAGCTTTATTAGCACAATATACTTTTTAGCTGAAATATACCTGCTATTGAAACAAAACCGGCTAGTCCACTAATTACTCGCGCAACGCTATGTTAACATAGAGAACTACCTAATTCGGACATACGAGAATAAGGCTGAGGGGTCCGTGCGTACGGACTATGCAGTTTGTTTCGAATCATGGCACCCAAACTGGGGCCTGAAGAGGTCTTTCGGACCGGCAACTTGATTCTGGCGCGCTTGTTTAAGGCTGGCTTCCTGGACTTCATTGCATTGTGCTCCGTCGTTGTGGGAAGGTCATGTTCCGAGCGAGTGCTAAAAATATTGCATCCGGGCCAGAATAGAACTGTGCTCCATCATTGATTTGAGCGCCCGCGAAGACGAATATTGTTTGAGTGGAAGGTAGTGTTTGGACTCGAGTGGTGGAGGGTGGAGATGTATTAACAGTAGGCGCTTACTGTTGGA
Source organism: Clavariopsis aquatica (assembly GCA_013620735.1). NCBI lineage: Eukaryota > Fungi > Ascomycota > Dothideomycetes > Pleosporales > Clavariopsis > Clavariopsis aquatica. The sequence continues at coordinate 15,119 of JAAZQE010000340.1, read as the reverse complement.
CTGTAAGCGCCCTCCTCGTAGCGCCCATTACTAACCACATCACTCCCGGCAGCCTTTCATCCACAACTCCATCCTCACCTGAGCACGACCCTGCAAGCGTTTGGAACGAATCCACACGCCCTAGCCGCATCCATATCCCGCTTACCCCAAATGCATTGCTCGCGTTCTTTTTCCAGCTCCTGCCAGGTGCTGATTCGTCGGACGTTGGCATCCTACGTCGGTGTCCGACAGGGCTTATCCTACCTCACACTCCCGTTCGCGCCAAAATCTCCGGCGAACGTGCGGGTGCGAAGAATTATAAGAATATGGCTTGGGAAGATACAAGTGATGATCCATTTGATTTTTCGCTAGTTTGTGCATCTACGAGATTATTCAGCATCTGTACAATTTAGCGCTTCTGTTTTACAAGGTTCATATTTGAGATAGAGAACCTGCAAAGAGCTTGGGACTCGCATACACGAGATAATGACCATGCTAGACTCGTTTAAGCAGAAAGCGGGGTGGAAGAGGAAGAGGTATGTGACTGCACACCAAAAGTCGAGTTCGGATATCCACGAATACATTCTGACTTAATTTTGGACAGGACATCAAAAAAAGACCAATCCGACCCTCTCAACCGCCCCATAGTCTCAGTTCCTATCCTCAACCCTTCCAAACCCAGTACAAATGCCGCTTCTAAGCGAAAAACCTTCGCCGAGCCATACCGAGTTCCATACGCAGTCCCCTATCCCGTCCTTGCAGAGAAGAAAAGCCCGAGCGTTCGACGTCGGCTCACAGTTTATTTCAAGAAGGATAATGTTCAGCCTACGGTATCGATATCTGTGGTCGGGATTCCGACGCCGCCCAGCTCAACCAAATCAGCATATCCAGCTAGCCCAAGATCGGCATACCCAGCCAGCCCAATAACTCCGACTTACTCCAACATGCCCCTCAGTCCGGCGTTCTCTTCTCGCAGCGGCAAATCTTTACTCTCATCCTCGAGCCAGGACTCCTCAATGCTACTCAGACACCAAAGTTCTAGAGTTCCGACCAAGCGGAAAAGCATTAAAATGCCAACCCGAAGCAAGAGTCTGAGACGCGCGTCAGGAGACCTGCTGAGTGTGTATACGTTTTTAGGGGGCCAGGAGTCGATTAGTGCAGATCCAAAAAATAGACGTGCAAGCCGATTTTACATGGATACCCAGTACCAGAGTCTGGCGAGTCCGGGAGTACCAAAGGTGCCGACCTGGGCGACGGCAAAATAAGTTGTTGTGGGCATGAGTCAAAAATGGATGAGAAGGTCATGTGAAGGTGTGACGGTGAAGGGGCGAATGGAATCGATATGGAAGGCAGGCATATGGGGCGTTCCGCGGCACGAAACAAAACGTACAACTCATTCTTTCCTTCGTCTTTCCTTACTTTCTTCTTGCGCTTATAGATACCAAGCCTGGGACTTACGGCGCAATTTGGGTTTCTGCTTTACGAGTCTTGGTTCCATGAATGCATTGAAACAATCTCTTGAGAACATTGGTATACGGAAATAGTCAAATTTGAGAGCCTTGAATTCAGGAGCTCGTGAGCCTCTTGCTGTCGATCTCGTGCCTTCTGATTCGAATATTCATACTTATGCCACAGAGTGGTGTTTTCGCGACACACTTTTCATGAAACTGCTCAAGTGGACAACGGAGAAGAACACCTGACTTGAAGTGATTACTTCTCGCTCTCCCCGCATCTGCTTTGCCACCTCTTACACCAAGCAATTCTATTCCCCCAAAGGTACGGAGAAACGGAAAGATCTTTCCGAACTAGCTAGAAGTTTGTCCAAGTACAGAAGCGATGCAGTAGTATCGGATACTGGTCGACTCTTGGAAATAAACGAGGTGGGGAATCTCAGCCTAGATCCAAGACTCCAATATTACCATGAGCCGTGTGGTAAGATATTGGCTAGTGGAAGAATTCCCTACTGCGCCAGAGGTTTGATGTGCGGAAGGAGCGAGGGTTATCGCCATTGCGAGATTGCAACATGGTGTTCGAGAGGTATGAATGAAGACTCACGTGACTTATATGAAACACAATCTCCAGTTTACATTCTCGTCCAAGTTTCGATCCATTTGAGAGAATCCATTACGTGTAGTGTATCGATTTCGTGACGGGAGACAAGAGAGGCCTTCCAATAGAACTGCCGCTGACGATCAAATTTTAAGGTGATTGCGGCGTAGCAACTCAGGAGTATTTGCCTCCATCACCTCCCTCCCTCTCTCTCCCCTCACCGAGTTGCCTTGCGTAATAGTTTCGTCCCGGTGGCCCGAGCCTTGGAAATAGTAGGCAAGGTGAAAGGGAAGCCACCACCCACCACCATGATTTATCCGTCTCCGTTAGTCTTGACTTGCATTTGTATACGGGGGCAGCGTCGTGGCAGGCGTTCTTGTCTGGCGCGGCACAGGACTATAAGAGTATGGAGTATGGCCAAACAGGAGCGGTAGGGTACTTTATTTCTCTTGGCGGAAGATTGAAAGAAGATGGTTTCCGTGTTTCGGATATCGGGCCTAGTGCCCGGGTAAAGAGGGCCTGGGCTCACGGCTCTGGACGCCTTGTACTCCAATCGTGGGTCGCGATGGCATGGTGAACGGCATGTCGAGGACAATGGCGTTCACACGTGCACCCTGTGCTTTTCGTTGCTGCAGTGGTGATGTATGTTCTACCCAATTACCCGTCCTCCACCAACATCCTCCTTGGAAAAGACGCATCTCACCATATTGCGGCAAATGAAAGCTGGGGTACACCCAACGGGTGGGTCAGCCATCGTATTGTTTACCTGGGGAAATACCCAAGCCGATCCAAGTCCTTGGTCGAACCAGGGTGTGAATTGATTGCATCTGTACTCCGTGCTTGAGTCAGGGAGCTAGACATGGGATAGCATGCTTCCTGGGACATACTTTAAGGGTACGTGAGTCCCCACCTGCGCGTCTCTCTGTCCAGCCCCTGTCTGATCTTATCAGTTACTCTTGAGGGAGGGCCCTTCGTTTTAAGTTCGTTCTATTTCACTGCTTCGATCTTTGATTGTTGCCTGACAACATGGCTCCCGGTGGTGTCGCCGACCCAGTGTTGACGCGCCTGGTCAATCAGGATCTTGTCCCCTGGTACAAAAAGAAGAATCTCAGGCTTCTCTACTTGTTGCTGTTGCCGACATGTATTGGGATTGAGATGACATCTGGGTTTGACTCCCAGATGATCAACACCGTGCAGATTGCGCCCACATGGCAAAAGTGTATGTTTAACAACCACCAGCGTGATCGTGGGTTGTGTATTGACCATTCCAGACTTCAATAAGCCTACAGGCTCACTGCTGGGCATAATTTCTGCCGCGTACAATCTTGGAGCCATCTGTGCTCTCCCCTTCGTTCCCTTTGTAAATGATACCTTCGGTCGTCGCTGGGCCATCTTCTTCGGCTCCTGGATCATGGTGTTTGGGTCTTTTGTTCAGGCTTTTGCCACAGGAGGTAAATCCCTCTTCAACGACTCCGAAACTCAACTTACTAAAGCCTCTAAGCCCCAATGTACATCGTCGCTCGCTGGATCCTCGGTTTCGGAATCCCCTTCTGTATTATCGCCGGTTCGTCATTGATGGGAGAGCTAGCGTACCCGAAGGAACGTCCCATCATGACATCGCTTTTCAACGCCTTGTACTTTGTTGGTTCTCTAATTGCGGCTGGCATTTCGTTCGGTACGCAGTCAATCCACAGTAACTGGGCGTGGAGAATCCCATCTCTACTACAAGCTGGCCCGTCTCTTTTCCAGATCTGCTTCATTTTGTACGTTCCCATCCTTGCCTACCATCTAGCTCCCATTAACCATGTAATACAGCCTCATTCCCGAATCTCCCCGATTCCTCATCAGTAAAGATAGATCTGAAGAGGCCTTCAAGATCCTTGTGAAATACCATGCGGAGGGCGATGCCGAATCCGACTTTGTCAAAGCCGAAATGGCTCAAATCGAAAGCACAATCAAGATTGAAATCGAGAACTCCAAGCGATCCTGGGGTGAAATGTTGTCGAATCCTGGCATGCGGAAACGAGTCATCATTGGCTCCATGTTGGGACTATTCACGCAGTGGTCAGGGAATACTTTGATTTCGTAAGTCTATTCATCGTGCAAAATGTAGGAAGGATTCATGGGAGACTAATGATTCCGTTCAATAGGTACTACCTAAACGACCTCCTCAAACTGATTGGCTACACGGACCCTAATTTCAAAGGTAAACTTAATGTTGGACTCAACAGCTGGTCCCTCGTCAATGCCATTACAATTTCTCTCTTCGTGCGGCGGTTCCCACGTAGGAAAATGTACCTCACCTGCGCCACAGCTCTGCTCTTCTGCTACATTGGCTGGACTATCTCGATGGAACGGTTTATGACGACTAAGGGAGCCGGCGCAGCGAAACTCACCATCTTTTTCATTTTCGCGTACTCTCCGTGCTACAATATTGGATACAATGCTTTGACATATAGTAAGTTATTGACCACTATGATATTATGTGGCGAGTGGCAGAGCTGACGAGAGAAGCGTATCTTGTGGAACTTTTCCCCTTCGCACAACGTGCAAAGGGTATTACGATATTCCAGTTCTTTGGCCGTGGAGCCGGCTTCTTCACTACATTTGTCAACCCGATCGGTTTGAAGAACATCGCGTGGAAGTGGCTGATTACATACTGCTGCTGGCTTGCCTTTGAAATTGTTTTTATCGTAAGTCATTTCTAACCTGAGTATGTCCCCAGAGTGTTTCACATCTAACCATTGATGAAACAGTACTTCATGTTCCCTGAAACTTATGGCCGAACGCTTGAAGAACTAGCGTTCTTGTTCGAAGATAAGGCATTGGCGGATGAGGCGACGATGAAAGTCGAGAAGCAGATCCACCACGAAGATAACCCGGAAACGTTTGAGAGGACGTCTGCTACACAGAATAAGGAGCTCGTGTAGGTGTTTACATGACGAGTACTAAGGAGGGGGCCTGAAGATGCACTGGTTTGAGTACGGATTTCTGAGCCTCCTATGGATATAATTTGTTATACTCTCGTTTGATTCTAAATTACTTCAACTTGTCGCTCTCGCAATGCAATTGATGGTGATGAATCGTCTAGTGAATATGCATGAAAGAGGCATATTAGATAACTTCGACAGAGCATATTCATCTACCATGGCAAGGGCCTTCGTCTCGCATTACGATCATGCGAACAATCTCAATCTAACTCCAACACCGAGCCTTGTATGTAAATAGATACCCCTGCAAGTCCGGTTTGTTACCGACTCTTCGATACCACAACGTGGTCAGCCCCACTTCAATTTCGACACCATGCGAAGATCACCATACCTGCTTGTGGCATGTGCGGGGTGGGCGATTGAGGGGAATATCATTTAATGCTATGTGCGTCAGGCTATCCGTATTTACATCACAGGAATATCAATGTATTTATTTGACAAAGTATTGGACAGCGAGGGAAGGAATTATTAGGAATAATGGTATGCACTTTATCTGTAGGAAGAAGAAAATGAAAAGAAAATCACGACGAAGTTGTCGAAAAAAAAACGGTGCCAATAACAGAACAGTCGGGATAGATTCCTGCTCTTGCAATAGCCCCTACTACCAAAACAACTCCACCACCAAAGCCAAAATGTGTGGCGACGACCTCAAAAAGACACCCTTTCCCAGACATCTTTTCCCAATAACCAAATCCAAGTATTTCCGTCACTCAAAGTTTAGTCCTCCCTAATCTCTCACAGCCCTTGCTATAAGAGAGAAAACCTTCTTTCATACGTTGGATACCAGATTCGGAGAGTTTGAAAAGACGAAAACAGTTTACACAAATTCTGGGGCTGAAAACACCCACAGGTAAAAATATATCCCTGCGGAGCGAATATCATTACTAGATCTAAGAAATATACCCCGAAACGAGAGCCAACGAGAGGACTAGCGGTGGAGAAGACAAAGGAAAATAGGCATAAAAATGGAAATTTGCGGGAGGAAGTGAGACATCATAGTATCATGGTGAGGCTGATGAATAGGCGGCTTTAAATTTTGCGTCGATGAGGTTAATGGATGGACGTTAACCCCACGGTGGAAGTGAGGGAGCGGAACGTGACCAACCTGAAGGACAACCCGATTCACTAGTGTGATAGTATCATTTTTAATCCATGCCTTGATGCTACATATTATATTTCATATCCAGGCACACGCACACTATCTACGCAAAAGTCGGTGTGATCTTCCCAGCAACCCTCTCCATAATCCTACTTGGCAGTAAATTCTCATACACGTGTGCCACCCATTCACAACATACCCGTCGTGTGTCTTTCGGATCGATAATCTCTTCGACACCAAAATGGTTTGCTGTCCGAACTGGATTCATCAAGCGCCTGTACTCAGCTTCTAACTCTTTGTACCTTTCTTCCCTCTTCTCTTTGCCCTCTTTCCGCTCAATTTCTTTCAATTCGAAAGAGTGTCCAACCTCAATCCCACCTTCAAGGGGAAGTGAGCCCCACATTCCAGATGGCCAGGCGACTCGCATCCGAGGGTCGCGACAATCGAGCATGATGCCCCCAGCAACGCCATATACGCGCCGAGTTATGACAGAAAAGATGGGCATAGTGGTACTATAGTATGTAGTTGCGAGTGTGACGCCATGTCGCATTGTCGCATTTCGCTCAGCTACCGTTCCAATCGCATAACCAGGAACATCGACGAACTGCACTAGAGGGATGTTGAATACGTCAAGGAACTTCAACATACGGTTTACCTTTTGCGACCCCAAAGCGTCGAGAGCGCCAGCGTTGACTTCACAATTTAGAGAAACAATACCAACAGGGTGACCAGCGAAGCGCGCAAGTCCGACAATGGCCGTGGTTCCCCATAGCGAGCCGATCTCGAAGAATGAACCCAAGTCCACGACTTCAGTGATGATCTTGCGGGGGTCGTACATTCGGTTTTGTGCCCGCGGGATAATGGAACGGAGTGATTCGGAGGTGCGATCTATGGGGTCTGAGCACTCGATCACTGGGGGAAGTTTGGTGCCACAGTCTGGCAGGTAGCTGAGGACCGTCCGCATTTGCTCGAAGCAGCCGGCTTCATCTGGAGCGAGGTTATCGATGGTACCGTTTGTGCAGTGCATACTTGGGCCCCCAAGATCTGTGAAGGAAAGCCCCTCTTCAAATGTCGCGTTCTTAACAACACTCGGTCCCGCGTTGAACAAGGAGCCTATGTCTGCCGCCATGACGGAGAAGTGGCAAGCTACGACTCGGGCGGCCCCAAGACCAATGGCTGGACCCAAGACGGCGCCAATATTCGGTATCCCGAGGTTCAACTGCTCGACAACTTGGGTGAAGGATGGGAGGGGCGGGACGTAGGAGAAACCACTGGTACGTATCGTGGTCACAGATCCACCGCCTGAGGAGCCGTCCACGAGCTTGATGATGGGAATCTTGAGGGCTATGGCGAGCTTTTCCATGTATATCTAGATTTGTGTAAGGGTCATGACAAGCAAGAGAAGGATCGTGCGTACTGTCTTGCCCATTAAGGCGCCGTCAGCATGCCCTGCGCGTATGGAGAAATCGTCGGCCGTGAAAACAATCTTCCTGCCTCGCAACCTTCCAAACCCTGACTCTGTTAATATCATATTCCCATTCACCCATTAGCGCAGCTCACCTTGCACGTTGTTTGATGGTATAAATTCCTCGGGTTCTTCCTTCACGGGATCCAACTGTTTCCATTTGACGGTTCCGCTCACACTCCCCACTTCCTGGAAGCTACCCGGATCTAAAAGCTGCTCCACACGCTCACGGACCCATAGTTTGCCTGCCTGTTTCTGTCGCACATATCCTCTATTGTTCAGGTCCGGTGTCGCAGCCATTTTACGTAGCATCCCAATCTGGCCCAGAATGTCCGAGTAGTCTGCTGGGAGCTCAGAGTTTGTACCCTTTCTGCGCCGTCTCTTGGGAGTATTGGGGGAGACATGGTCCGAGACCTGTGTGAGGCGGTCTTTGGCGGTAGATGCGGAGCGCGATGCACCGCTGGACGGTGCTGCGGGTTGTTCGTCGCCAGCCATTACAGTGACAATCAAGGATACAGAATTGAGACGAATTGGTGTTCCTGAGTAGGAACAATTGGGCGTGGCTCACATCCTGACACGATACGGGTGGTGGACGAGGTGTGTGGAGGAGACAGGTTGGGGCAGCTTAAAGTACCGAGGCTCCCCGCCATTCCGCCTCGCTTCAACCTCCACAGCTGTAGGCATTGAATCATGACGGCGTGTTCGCTCTTCAATTCCCATGTAGAATATTCCTCAATGTTCTGTGTCAAGTTTGCAATCCATTCGGTACCCTCTGATGGGACTTGAACACCTTTCTGCTCTATTTGTCGACCGCTTCTCTTGCTTGGCGAGTCTCGTAATCGAGTCATTTCTAGTTGGTCCATATCCAACTACTAGTGATCTGAAATCAGTAGAGTAATATCGAAAATGGCAAAAAACATGTCTCGACCATTCGAAAGACCGATGAAGCGTTTGCTTGTGGCTAACAGGTTCGTGTCATGATTTTCTATTTCCATACCGGTATACCGTTAACGCCAAGCAGGGGCGAAATAGCAACAAGAGTCATCTCTTCTGCCCGCGAACTTGATATCGAAACCTACGCCATCTACGTCTCTGGCGATGCTTCTCACGCTGTGGGAGCAGCACGCGTGATTGAGCTCCCATCAGCCACGTCTTTTATGAATATCCCATATCTCATCAGTCTTGTAAAGAAACATGAGATCGATGCTGTACACCCAGGTTATGGATTTCTTTCTGAATCAGACGAATTCTCCAAACGGATGTGGGAAGAAGCCGGAGCCGTGGTTGTGGGTCCCGGATGGGGTCTTCTAGCTAGAACAGGAGATAAGCTCAAGGCCCGGCTTTTGGCAGAGGAGTGTAAGAGCTAAAAATTGAAGAACATGGGTAATCGTATTTACTAATATATTTCAAGGCAATGTTCCTGTATCTCCAGCATTGCAGACGCCAACCAATAGCGCCGACGATGTTCGTCGATTCGCATCCCAGGTAGGTTACCCTATCATGGTGAAGGCAGTTGACGGTGGTGGCGGAAGAGGAATTCGTCTCATTCGAGATGAGGAATCTCTACCCTCGGCAGTAAAGAGAGCAGTAGAAGAGAGCCCTTCAAAGCAGCTCTTCGCCGAGAAAGCGGCCATTGATGGATTCCGTCACATTGAGATTCAGATCATCGGTGATGGGCACGGAAATGTGACTCATCTGTGGGAACGCGAGTGCAGTGTCCAGCGGCGATATCAGAAAGTTGTTGAGCTTGCACCAAGCGTTGTACCGGATCGGAAATTAGTCGCACAAATTATTGAGAGTGCACTGCGTATGGCTAGACATGTAAGATCCAATGAACCTCGCGTATTCCCTAATGCTAATATCTGTCTGTAGATCCACTATTACTCACTCGGAACATTTGAGTTCCTAGTCAATCCATCCACCAAGCAGTTTTTCTTCCTTGAAGTTAACCCTCGCCTACAAGTCGAACACACCATCACTGAGTCAATTTCAATGACCGACATTGTCAAAGTTCAGCTGCTATTGGCTCAAGGGGTGAGCCTTGAAGAATGTGGGCTGCCCAAGACCCAGCGTGACCCAGAGACCCCACCATCAGCTTATTCGATCCAACTTCGTATTACATCCGAAGACGTGCAGAAAGATTGGTCTTTATCAATTGGAAAGGTTACTTCATTCCAATTCCCCACCGGCAACGGTATAAGAATCGATACCCACCTAGTCAATGGCCATCCTTTGGTAGTGTCGTCAGATTTTGACAGCCTCTTAGCAAAACTAATCATCACTGCACCCTCCTGGAAAGATGCTGTCCGGAAGGCTCAAAGGGCGCTTGATGATACGCAAATTGAGGGTGTAAAAACGAACCTCAACATGCTGCGTGCCATCATTGCGCATGCCGACTTCTTAGATGGCAGATGCGACACGCAGTGGCTTGAAAGTAAATACCAAGAACTACTACAAAATAGCCAACAGAGGGCATCCTCACATTCTCCAAGGGTTTCTCTACAAAGCCCTGGATCATCTGTTGGTTCAGCAATTGGTGTAGCGAACACACTCTTCCGAAAAGGAGATGCCTGGTCCCTGACTCTCACTCCTCAAGATGCTACTCAATCCAACAGCAACCAGACACCTCCACCTCACCACCTCGAATTAACCCGCATCCTCCGGAACGAATTCCCCGCTTCGCTATCTGCCGAGATCCTCTTTACAGCACCATCCACCTCCCTCACTACAGCCCCCAAAACAACACCTTACACCATCACTCTTTCCTCGACATCCACCAGTGCCTCAGCAGCCACATCACATCACCGTCGTGGAAATCCATCTGACCCCTCACATGTTAACATTCCTTTCCCTGGGAGGTTAGTTGAGGTTTTGGTTGATGAAGGCGACTTGGTGCGTGAGGGAGACGTCATATGTGTAGTTCAGCAAATGAAAATGGAGCTTGAAGTTAGGTCTCCCAAAAGTGGACGTATCGCTTGGGTTACCGAGGCAGAGGATGGGGAGGACGTGGGTGAAGGTATGTTGGCCGCTATTGTGGAGGGTGAACGGGAGGCGAGACTTTAAGATAGAGACCTTTTGGAAATTACTGGTCAGACTTCCAAACTCAACCTTACTCTTGGTGTAGTAAAAATTCCATATCAAATCCAAAGTGATCTCGAACTCTTACTTCTCACGTGGCATAGTAGTGACTGCAATCCGGATCCAATGCAGCCCCCATGCACAGACCCTTCGCTCACGTGCCTGTGGCTTTAACAATGTCCGGACTTGACCCGTTTCGTTTCGGACTCCACTTACTAACCCTCTCGCATCCTTACCTTCTCGTATTCTGCCGTCGTACATGGCTAGATTTGCGCATTCCCATTGGCGGCGTACTTGGGAACGAGAAAATCGGTTGTTACAGCCTTACGGACCGAGATTATAACGGAGGCTAGGTGTATGATGGCGACACTGCCGATGATATTCGAAGCTGTAGTAAGCGGAAACGTGTATATTTTTAGAGGGCGAGAGGAAAAAAGAATTGCCATTTTAGGTGTTAGGGCTGTGGAATGCTTTGTGTGTATAAGACGGGTGGCTGCATAGCGATTTTACCTCAACCCCATGACGCTTTGGTTTCCTCTTTGACCTAAGCTTGCTTTCAACAACTTGTTCTCCTCGGTCTAACTTTCCTATTCACGCTCTTTTATCTTCGTTTTGAACTTGAATATGAAATACGCTCTCTACTTTTCCGCCCTTGTGGCAGCCACACTCGCTATTAGCATTCCCAAGACCCACAATGCCATCTCTGCACGAGGTACCTATCTACCAAGCCTCGCTAACTACCTAAATGCCACGCACTAATGCGCCCTCCTCTAGCTCCCACCGACCTTGGGCTTCCTGCTGCTGGCCTCACAACGAACTGCATCGCCATTGGCTTCCTACCCTCAGAGGGCGACTCTGCATCTCCACGCTATACCATGGCACAGATCAGTGATCAACTCGGCGCCAAATCTTCAACATATGGGTGGTATGCACAGATTACTAGCTCGGGGTTCGATGGCTCGCAGCTCTTAGCTGTGAAAGACGACGTTGTAGCCTCTGGCGCTGTCTTTATTGCATCAGTCATGCCGTCCGTAAACTTCAATGAGATTACGGCGGATGTAGCACAGCAGGTGGCAAGCGTGATGAAAGAATTCACAGATGCTGGTGTAGAAGTTTGGCTGCGGTTTGGGCACGAAATGAACTGGTACGTCGTGGATGGGACATACCACGGCACCTCCGCAGACTTTCTCACCGCGTGGAAAAACATCTACGCCGCGAACTGCGCCAATAACGCACACGTGAAGTGCTTCTGGTCGCCCAACCAAGCCGCAGCCAAGGATCTGGAAGCATGGTGGCCTGGCCCCGAAACCGTCGATATTGTGGGAATCGACTGCTATCCACGGACAGGCGACGATGTATCCGGGAACTCCCTCTTTGAGAAACTCTACCAAGAGTTCTACGACACCTACTCTGCGCCGTACGATTTGCCTTTTGCAATCGGCGAGACGGGTGCAGGGGTGGGCATGAAAGAGGCGTGGTTGAAACAGCTGGTTGGTCAGGATAGAACCAGGTATCCGAACTATGTGAGTATGAGCTGGTTTGAGTTTGACAAGGAGGCGGATTTTAGGATCGTTATGACGGATGAAGAGACGTTGGGTCAGACGAAGGATATTTTACTGTCGAACCCAGGATCCTGCAGTGGCGGAGATGGTGGGAATACACCGATGCCGACCCCGACCAGTGTGGTTGGAGCTCTGAAGCCGAGTTCGACGAATATATCAACACCACCGGGGACTTGCGATTGGGGGTATGTACATTCTTATCATTTTTCTTTGGGGGGAATGGTTTACTAACATGAATGCAGATGCTGGGGATGGGACTGTAGCTCTTCAGTACCTTGCCAAGAGCCGTGGAGTTGTAAGAGCGGTTATTGCAAGTGAGCTAGCGCTCTTCACACCGTTAGAGTGCATATTTAAGCTTTTCTTGGCGTTTGGAAACTCTTATCTTCCCTTCTAGAATAGATTTATCATACTGGTCATAGGAATATGGACAGGTCCGGAGAGCCTCATGCCATCTCGAGGAACCCACTTTGAGCGTTCTGGATTTATATGTAGTACTTTTATGAATCGAAAGAGGTGTTTGTCATGTTTTAATCTTAAATCCACAATGCTCTTGCTTTAATTGTATTCACATGATCTTATGTCTTTTAGATTCAAACCTGCTTATCCACCGAAAAGTCCGAGATTACCAGCAACATTGTAGGTGCTCCTTTGATATATCATGCTCAGCATATCGACCCCAGCTCTCATTATTCTGTACGCATCCACATCTAACAAGCGTCTATATTTCTCACCAACTTTACCAGAACCTTATTCAGCTTCCTATTCCCGTCACTTGCCTTCCGCAATCCCCCTCTTCTGTATAATGCGCTTAAACAACTCCAAGCTAGCCTCTGGTTGATAATAAGGAATTTCATGTCCCGCTTCGTACACCCTTGTAAAGCTAAAATTCTCAAACTCCCTCACCTGGCCATACTCGACGCCATCGACCACAAACGGCACATAGTCTTGTTTTCTAAACGATTCCGCGCCTGAAAAGTTGGCGGCGAGGGAGACGGCTTCACCGCCAAACCAATTGCAGATGTAATCGGCATCCTGTAATTCTAGTTAGTGATTTGAAAAGAATAGGATGTGGATGGGAATAAGGAGATCGGATACGCACTCCATATACTAGAGCCACGCGTACGCCCCAGTCTATGATCTCTTCTAAATTTAATAGGAAATCAGGATATGACCAGTCACCCGTAGCAGTAAATGCTGAGTACACCGTGCCAGCATTAGTAGCGGTATAGTTAATATTGACACCCAATTTCTCTTGCGTGTCCGCCAGATTTAAGAACTCGATGAAATAACTTGGAGGTGTCGGATCATCGTACGGGTGTCTGATATCATACACACCATGCTCGCCCGTATTATAGTACGGATACTCAACAAACTGTCGACAGTAAGTAAGTGCAGTACTGCAGATCCGCTGGCCTGCGGTGGTACTCCTATCTGTATTCTTGCAGGCAACAAGTCTGTCGTGGCACCCGTTCGGTTGTGTGTATGCAGATTTCATGCTAGTGTAGGTAGCATCACTGACGCCTTTGATTCCGTATGTGTTATTCACGGCAAATTCGGGGTAGTAGGGGGCTTGGATGTCTTCGTCGATTAGGCCATTGATTATGCCCAATGTGTCCATGGTGAGTTGAACACCAGTGACAGTTCCATTTTTAATGGCCTCATTCTGCTTATAGAAATAATTGTAGAAAGCGGGGCCGTAGTGACCACCGTAGCTATTTCTGTTGTTAGCCCGTTGTCTTCCAATTGTATTGAAGAAGAACTTGTTTAAAGAAAACGTACCTTTCAGTCCAAAGATTGAAGGTAAAGTTGGAAATATCAGGGTCTAGCTGAGGGGATAGGTCCAAAAAGGCCTGTAAAATGTGCCATGCGCCGACGGCTGCGGCATGCGAGGTGTTGGTCTTGCTGGCGCTTACGAGAGAGTAACGTCCGTTCGCATCAGTTCTAGTAGTCTCATACGAAAAGCCAACCCCGACTGGTTGGGAGAGGAACAGCATGTTGGAAGCTTCGTTCCAGCCGTAGGGGTTCCATTGTGTTTTGAGATCTTCCGTGATATTGCATGGTCCTAGTTCTTGAAAGAGCCCAATCATGGAATCGCTAATAGACGTCAGCACCTATTTCGTAATTTTAAAAAATTGTGCAACTCACCTTCCTGGTCCCCCATTTAACCACAAAGTTAACTATCCCATTAGCCCCATGACCCATTCTGAAGTTGATCAAAATAACTCACAGGTTTTTCGCTTGGGTTCTCCCTTGCCTCAAAAAACCAAAAGAACATGTTGGTTGTGGCATCAAGACTAATATATCCCGAATAATCGTCCACGCCATCTGCCGTCTCACAAAGCCCCTGTTTTCCCGGCTGTTTGAACTTAATCTGTGCACCTTGCGGCGACGTGATAGTCATAACCCCGGACGGGTCTTTTGGGATGCCACGCTCAGCGAGTGTGGGTTTGCGGGCAGTGCATAGGGAAGCACATGCTAACAACACAGTGAAAAGGGTTGTAGGCGCCATCTCTAAACATTCGAGTCCAAGGGAGGAATGGCGATGATGGGTAGCAGATCCACTAGTAGACCTTCAAGCTACCTTTATGCGCCTTATTTGATCTTCGTCGGAAGACAAGGTAGGATTCGGCCCTCATAGTTAGGTCCACTGCGCACATTACTAGGGCGTTAAATGATGCGATACGCTGAATCGGGCAGCTGCATTGTGTATCTGTGGTCCTGTATCCAGGTGCAGTATATCGCATCACCAGGCAGTGCACGGCGGTTATATTGCTGCAGTCGTAGGTTCTTGGCACGAGGGAATGACCTGCTTTATGGAGAGTTTGTGTTCATCAGAGCGATTCTTATCACCAGTTGGACTTGTGCCCGTGCGATAACGAGCCGGACGGCGTAACGCC
>JAAZQE010000034.1:23160-77486 GCA_013620735.1 Clavariopsis aquatica | reverse complement strand
CGTGTGCGTGGTGTACCGCCGGAGATCGGGTGCGCGTGTTCGAGGATGCGAGGTTGCAAACAATGGTACGATGGGAGCCGTGGCTGTGGGGTCAAGGAATGAATCAATCTACTCTGCAGACGCTGTTCTATTGTATTCTGTCCTGTCTCGTCTCGTCTTGTCCTGTCTTGTTCTATTTGGTACGCGCTCAAGGCCCCCCGCCGGCCTCAAGACACACACTCACATACACCATGGCGAGAGCAACACAGATGCCAATCCGCCCTCAGGAGACACGGCACACGGCTCCGCATGGGGAAATCAGGCCCTCGGGGGGCTTGGCTATTATTGGCTGTGGAGCCCAGTTGGCGTGGTCGGACCAGCCAGTGCCATTGTTGCCCCGTGGACAGGGGGCACGTCGCTGGCGAATTTGGAACGAGAAACAATAAAAAGGCTCTCCGTCTCCGTGGCCTGCATTCTCCTTACCCATCCATTCACTCACCGTCGCTTCTGCCCTTCACTACAGGATTATTATCCCATCACCGTCGTTAATACCACAGTCGCTTCGTCCAGCCGCCCTTCACACACTTCTCTCTTCCCACACCTAATACCCCTTTCTCAACACCAAACAATCAACATGCGTGCCTCCGTCTTCGTCTCCGGTGCTGCTTTCGCCGTCGCAGCCTTTGCTGCCGACTCTGTATGTCCCCCCCCTCAGTGCCCGCTTGTCCCGCGAGCCAATGCTAACACTGTCCAGTCCTCTGTCGACGCCTTCCCCCAGACGTCGTACCTCTCCCAGACCAACTCCCTCGGCGTTGTCACCGGCATGCCCGCCGTCATGACCTCCCAGCCCGTGCAGCCCTCGGTCGTCATCTCCCAGCCGCCCGTTGCCACCTCCGTTGGCAAGGCTGCCACCATCCCCGATCTCGGCCCCGGTCTCCACACCTACGCCTACGGCCAGGGAACCAACTCCACCACGCTGATCGTCTTCAGCGCCAACGTCAACGGCAGCACCTCCTTCATTACACCCGCTCCCAGCTCCTCGGGCGCCGGTGTCACTGGTACTGACGGAAAGGTCACCCCCACCGCTACCGGCACCGACGGCAAGCTCCTCTCCACTGCTGCTGGAACTGGCACTGCTCGTTCCACCGGTGCCGCCGCTACCATGCGCGCTGTTGCTGGCTCCGTGGTTGGTGTTGGTGCGTTCGTGGCTGCCTTCTTGTAAGCGCGTCCAATTGCTCGCCTGAGCCTCGTTTGCACCGTACTGCGCTCTCTCCCCACCTCTTTTGCGCGAAAACTCAACTATCCTTGATACCTCGGCTTCTGGTCTGCATTGCATCGGCGTCTCTGGCGTACGGCTCGCATGCACGGCACGACTAGGCTTGAATGGACGAGAATCTTGATTGACTGACTGGATGGAAGCATGGATTGATTGATTGATTGATTGGGATTAGTAATATTAATACAGCGCCTTTGGAGCTGCAGTGTGCCGGATCTGGTCTCGGATATGCATGTAGATGCCTTCGCGCCCCATGAGACGTAATCAAAAACATTGGAATACCTCCACAGAGAACCTCTTGTGCAGTGCTAGTTGTTGTGTGGAGCCGGCCCGGTTGCGACGCGATGCGACACGACGCTCCACATGTCTAATGTTTCATTGCCCCCCACCTAACCATGTGCCGAAGAAACGAAACACCAAATTACCTGACAGATAACATGGCAGAAGCGCAGTCATACCCAAAGTATATCCGCCAAATCCCTTACACCGACCCCGCAGCCAGGTTACAAACATTCGACCTCTGGCTCCCTCGTCCACTTTCCGAGTCCGATCCCCAGTCCAGCGTCGTCATCGTGTAAGTAGAAAAGAAAAAGAAAAAAGGTCCCCTACACGACCAATATGTGCGTGCAAAGTGGGCCGAGACAGCGATCCGAGTGCCATTTCCGCTGACATCATGGTCTCACCTGTAGCTACATCCACGGCGGCGCCTGGCGCGACCCCGCCCAAGACGCATTGTGCATCCAGCCCACGCTCGCCCACCTCTCACCAACCACAACTCCACGCATTGCCGCCATAGCCTCGCTCGACTACCGCCTCTCTCGCTATACGTCTCATCCCACGGACCCCAGTTTGCCCAACGACGCGAGCAGGAACGCGCAATGGCCCGACCACATCCAGGACGTCCGGGCCGCCCTGGCATATCTGCGGACCGCATACGGCGTGGGAGCGACCGAGGGGGGGTATAAATGGATCGGCGTCGGTCACTCGTGCGGAGCGACGCTGTTGGCGCAATTGGTCGCCCACATGGGACGAGACCGCGACCCAGACGACGACGACGACGACGACATAGCAAGCGGAGCCGGCCCGGACGCTTTGCTGCTCATGGCAGGCATATACTCGGTCCCGCTACTCCTCTCCAACCACCAACCGCCCGCCTGCCCTGCCCACATTGCCGAAATCTACCAGGATTTCGTCGCCGGCGCGTTCGGGCCAAACACAGACTCGAGTCTCTATTCCAGTGTCTCGCCGAGCTCGGGCACGTATACCGCTGATTCATGTCCCGGGCTGAAGAGGATAGTGTTGGCGTACAGTCCGCAGGACGAGCTGATTGAAATGCAGCAGAGAGAGGTGATGCTCGAGACGTTGGTCAAGTGTGGGTGGGTTGAGCCGACGCGGGGAGGAGAGAGAGTGGTGGAGCTAAAGGATTTGAGCGAGGGGCATGATCACGTGTGGGAGGATGGGAGTCAGGTCGCAGGCTTGATTAGTGACGCTGTAGGGAAGTTGTTTGGGGCTAATAAAACATAGAAATGACCTGCATGTGTAGGTCAAATGGTAGCCTCATTCGCCTCGACGCAAACTCGTAGAGCCGCACTCTTCACATGGCCAGGTGGTCCAAATTTGTTTGCATTCAATTATGCTAGTAGCCATATCCATACAAGAAAGCAGACTTCCAAGAAAATGAATCCATTCACCTCCATCTGCATGCAGAAGAGCATTACGCTGTGCTTTTTGCATTTCTAAATTGGCCCATGCAAGACTGGCTGACTGCTTGCAGACTATTTATACAAGATATTCTTTACAAGAACCCCTGTGCCTCCTTTCTGCTCTTTACACATGCACGCACCGAGTTCATAATCCAATACCCACTTTCCTTCTTGCCCCCTCCCTCTTGTTCCCGCTTACTTCTTGTTCAACCGCTGATCCATGGCTTGGTGAATCGCACTCTGCACTTCCCCAGTTCCACCTTCTAGTTCGGCGAGCTGGCTCTCCAAGTCTGCAATCTTCCTCCCTGCCGGTGTATCTTCATTTCCAACTATCTTGCCCGCCGCGTTTTTTGCCTGCGCGGCATTGACATTTCCATACACGGCCATGGCACTCGCAATCATGCTTCCAATGTCGCCAACATTCCCTGGCACGATGACGCTCGTGCCCTCCTTCGCCAGATTGGCAAATGCCTCCACATACTTGTCTGCAATGGAAAGGGAGATGGCGCTCTGAGCCGAGGCCTTGCCTTGTGTTATAGCACGCGACACAGCATCAATGCCATTTGCTGTAGCCTGCGCTTTGACAATGATGGCCTCAGCCTCTCCACTGGCCATGTTGATAGCCTCAGCCCGTAGCGCCTCGGAAGCAAGAATGACGGATTGCTTCTTTCCCTCGGCAATATTAATGGCGCTCTGCCGTTGTCCCTCGGACTCCAAAATCTCGGCACGCTTCGATCGTTCCGCTGTGACCTGGCGGTGCATAGCCTCGACAACGGGCTCAGGTGCGTGGATGTCGCGGATCTCGTAGCGCAAGCACGTCACTCCCCAGTCTTGGGCTGCCTCGTTGATGGCGGCAGTAATGTTGGCATTTAGGTTTGCACGCTCTTTCAGGACGTGGTCAAGGGACAGTTGGCCGATTTCGGACCGCATTGTAGTTTGGGCCAGCTGGGAGATAGCGTATTCAGCATCTTCGACACCATAGCTAAGATTATGTCAGTCTCTTCGTTGGTCTGTAGTTTTTGTATTGGGGCTCCATACCTCGCCTTGTATGCGTCAAACACCCGTGTGTACAACACACCGTCGAGTTCCAGAGTCACATTATCGGCTGTAATGGCGCTCTGACTTGGAATTTCCAACGCAGCCTCCTTCAAACTCTTCACATATGCTATACGGTCCAGAAATGGTACCAAGATGGCAAGACCAGGCTCTAGTATTCGATTGAACTTGCCCATGCGCTCAACGATCCATGCTGTCTGCTGAGGAACGAATCGGATGATGGTATTTGCTGGTGGCCGCTTCGACGTTTGAAAGTACGATGTTACGCCACCCTGTGAATTTTGTTGCCCTAAGGAGGAGAAGACGAAGTTCTGGGCCGAGAGTGTATTGAGCTGCGAGAAGCTCCGAATGGATGTACTAGTGAGTGCGGCAATGGGGAACGTCCTGGATGTGAGCTGTGGTCGCGAAGATCGTAGGAGACCCGAGGCCGTGGAGGTGGCCAGGCGGGAGCGCGACGCCATTGTGTGGGCTGATGAGGGGTGGCGGCAACGGAGAGGGTGTCGTGGAGGAGCTCTTCCAAAAAGTGACGCCGATGGAGGAAAGAAGGGCCGACCCGAATGACTCAGGGCTGACTCACCCATACCCTTTATCCACTTTCCTACTTTCTCCTCCTCACTCATTGCCTCAAATACCCTCTTCTAAACTGGGACCCTGGCCCATCCCTTTCCAGTATTTTTTCGCACGAGTGATCTGACGCCAATGTGCGTTGAGAATCAGCTGTACATATCATCGAGGTGCAGGGAGAACATGGGGGTCTCTCTAGATGAATAGTAGCTCGCTCTTTGACGCCTATCAAGACAATCCAGAATGGTGTTTCACTTGCTGACCTTGTTGAGTCCTACCACAAGAAAGCTACTCCCATATATAAAATCACCCACGATATCTAGCAGAAAAGATTCTAGGCAATTTCCAGTCGCCTTCAATATGGAATCTATTTTCTGTATTGATTTCAGCATAATTTAAGAGTTGAATATCTGTATTATCAGCAGGATACAGTTGTGGTTGAGATAAATATTCCATGTAAGAACTAGCACATTTTTCGATGTTACGAATCCAAGTGCCTCTAATCTAAATTGCTTCCCAAACTACAAGGAAGGAAAATAGCTACTGTGACTTCGAATCTAAATAGAAAATATGCAAGTACACGACTGTGTGGAATACAATCCATGAGATGCTGAAACAGTAATCAAATCCTTTGAAGTAGTCGGCTACGAATAAGAACGCTTCAAATTATTAGTACACCAGGCAGATAGTGAGACATGGTGACAATGTGGCATGGAGCGTGGCTATGCTATCTCAACAGCTTTAAACTTCGAGCATCCCGTAACTTCACGTTTAAAGTTTCTTTTTGAACCTCATCCACGTCTTAAGGGAGTAGCTGCCTTCCTCATGTCTTCTCGATATGAAAAACATACGATTTGCGATATTTGCTATTCCTGCCCTTGTCATAGTAGCTGCTCTAGGCAACCGGGCAAGAGGAGTTCACGACCACGATGGTTGAGATATTGCCTTTTTATTGTCCTGTTTGCCGTCACCACATCCTATTGGGCTGTGACTACTTATGTCCATACTTCTCAAGAGCATGAATCCTTTCCTACTGCCCAACTAGACGGAAATGAGACGTGCCATTGGTGCACCATTGATGTACCAAAAGAACGAAGAGAGTGGCCGGCTGTTGGATATGACTTGACCGAATCCTATGGGTAATTCTAATTCCGATCTCTTTTGATTTCGAAGCCTAGTGTACAAGAAATGATGGCTGACTTGCACCATTTGAACAGAACTGCAACCATCAAATTCCCGACTGGCGAAATTATAAACATCGGCCCAATCGTTGGAGATGAGAATTACAAAAACGCCATGCACAAGCTCTCACTCGCATCATCCAAACACACTGCGTACGTTCTCTTATATTCACATACTTATCTCAATCAAAAGCCTGACATCAACTTACCAGTCCCCCCTATAACTGGTATTGGGACCCACCTGGGGGGCCCATTGCTGGCATGTGGGACATTCCACGTCGCTGGTGGCGCTCTTTACGCAAGTCTTATGGCTTCCCTGCCTCGCCCGAAGTCGGCGCCATATCTACCGTCCTCTCATCCCTTCTCTCCGAAGCTAATGCCCTCATTCACACTCATAACCGTTCCCAGCACGCGGGGAAAGCTGTTATCACGACGCCGGATCTGCTCGCCCTCTATGACGAAGATATATACGATATCGCCAACTACGCAGGACTAGATGCGGCGGACACGATCCCCTATCTTTCGGTGGACTTCCCGAAGTCCTTATTAACTACATTTCGATTCGGGCGTCAACCCAAATACATTGACTCAGCAATGATGGGATACGGGATCGGGTTGTGTAGACACCCGGAAGTGGGATCTATCTGCGGAGAAGAGGATGCTAAAATGCCCGTGAGAGATCTGGTCATGGTGTATGTTTCGCGCCGCGCCATAGACATTGAATGTAACTCGTGGAGGAGAAGTGCGTTCACAAAGATATTGTATTATCAACAGCATCCCAGTTTCTTCAATCCCTCGCTGGGTTTAGATGGGAAACTTGATGATAAGAATGAGGCTTGGTATTGGGCTAGAGTAAATGCTCTGCTACAAGATTGCATGCGTACTATTGGTAGCTGGCAGAACGTTACGGACGTTCTGCTTGTGGGAGAGATGGCTGGTGATGAACGGGTAGAACGAGAAGTGAAGAAAATGATTATGAAGAGACCGCAGATGATTGAGCCGAAGATCTACGCAGAGGACATGGTCTTTGTGTCAAGTAAAGGCGCGGCCGAGATGGCAGCGAGAATTCTTTGGACACCAGATGAATGTGGTTTTGATGAGCCTAAAGAGGGACGTAAATTATGTCGCAAGCAGTGATGGATGTCGGGATCAACAGTACTGGGCTTCATTGTTCATGTTTGAACAATTTCAGTACATATAAGTAGTTCAAGTGTGTGTGATTGTCTAGCATATCTAGTACACGTGGCAATTCGATACTATGGAATGGCAAAGAAAACGATCAAAATATCCATAAGGGCAAATACCAAAATTCCTCAACTATGCATAGGTACTCTACAATCGATATGCGAGAAATAATCTCCCCATTTCAGAAATTCGAACCCCCAATGAAGGAGACGCGTTAAGCTTAAGAATTTTTCCACAATGATATAAATGTGGCAAGAGAGGCAGATTAGGGAAAGAATGAGCAACCTAGGTCGAAAGATGTAATATAACTATACTAAATACGAACCATTGCGCTCAAATTCCCCCAATATTTCATACAGGAACACGAAGGGAAGGGAATAATAGTGCTGTAGAGACCACTCGGTGGGCCTGAGCAAGGCGCTCCGAGTTCTTAGCACTACATCACGGGGTTTACGGGAGAAAGGGGTTGAAGGGGAGTTGTTGTACAGTGGTAAAGTCATAGATTTTGCTTTCAGCTTAGTTGTGTGGAACTGGACGTCTGAAGAATGGATAGTAAACTTGAGAAGGGTCGAAGATGTCAGCGTAGGTTTTCAAAATAAATATCTGGTGAGTTAGCGCATACTCTTCTCTAATTAGCTAGGTGGGAAGGTTCACTCGTTCCTTAATTAATAACTAGACAGGTACTTGAAACGGTTGATATGCCTTCGGTTGTAGGTAAGTAGGACTTTAGAGAATGCGAGCCATGGTGAAGAATGATAATGTATGATTTGTATTGTATTAGACTGGATGAATCGAGGGGAATCGGTGTCTTGTTTGGAAAGGCAAAAGATGTCTTTTAAATTCTTTTTATTTGTCTATAGTACTGATTGGTATATTCCATATACATAAGGAAGGGTGGGTATAAAATACAAAAGAAACTGAATATTGATCGGAAAGGTTCTTCGACAATATTTTCTTACACTTTTCGAATTCAACCATTTTCCACCACCAACTCAAAATACCTCCCATATGATGAACTCCGAAAACGCTTCCAGGCCTTCTTAACTCCGCTTCCCATTTCTGTATCATGATGGATTAATTTATCTGTACAGGTTCTTATATGGTCTGGGCGAGTCGTCCAACCATAAAGCCATCAAGATATTCCAGACTCTGATCAATACTGGGCTCGAGAAGGGACTTCCCAGCTGTCATAGGGAGTCTCTCAGGAGCAGGCTGCGATAAATATGTTTTCGCCCTAACCCTGTGTGCGGTTCGGAACATCTAAAATGTCACAGTCAGTGAGGGTATCTGCAACACAAAAGACGAAACAACCTACTCTAAGTCGTTTCACAATTTCTCTAAACCCGGTGATGATTTGTGCCTCATGTTCATCATTGGGGGTCTCACTCAGCAGGTGCCGGAACGAGTGCCTTGCAAGTGCCTTGCACAGTGCCCTCTGTCGAGCTGGCACGTTGCGCTCCTGATCCCTATTGGACAGATATTGTTCAATACCCAGGAATGCATCCACTGCTTGGAATAGCAAGATCTGATTTCCGCTGAGGCCGTCAAATTTAACCCAATCTTCACTAACATCGTCATAATGGCCAACACCCCAGGCGTAGAATCCCTGGACGTGGGATAGCCAAACTGACCGCGCTATCTTCTGGTCGTGCATATTGTCGAAATAGCTGCCAAGAATGAGTCGTAGTTGGGCGGTGATGCTAGAAACGTGTCGTGCACATGCTGCCTTGTCGCCGCGCGCAAAACTGACGATGGATAGGACCATGTCGTGGTACACAGGGAGTCCTAAGACCTCTACATCATAGAATATGCGCGCAAAGGCTTCCTCTCCCGTTGTCACCATAGGAGACATGCCCGTGTTGATTTTGTACATATATCTTGCTTGTGGGTCAAAGTTGAGGACTAGGTTGCTCACTAAGATGAGGTGCGTTAGCAATGTCCTAGGTGAGGTGATGTGAGTTACTTACTGTTATTTCCACTTTCCGATGCGCAGCCGAAGTGTCTTTGAAGATACATCCAAGGCTCTGTCAACTCAACCGGCAAGTCGACTTCCTTCTCCAACTGGGCAACACGAACAACTGGAATAGTTGCCCATCTATATGCATGTCGACTCGAAGCAATACAGCAGTAGAAAGCGTTATACACATCGCGCGGGAAGATGTCCCAGCGGCCGGCATCAGCAGCCTTGAGGAGCTGATACGCAAGCAACAATTAATTGATTTTCTTCAAAAAGGTGACCAATGGTGATTTCTTACCTGCTTCACTTCAGCAAAGTCAACTCGTTTGCGGAGCTGGGCTCGAAACTGGGAGCGGAAGTCGGCGATTCGTGTGATGTTGATTTGGTCGTTGAAGGAGGGTGTTGCTTGAGGAAGGAGTGCAGCAAGCTCCATGTAGATTTCACAGTATGGCTGGAGGACCTTAGGCCAGGAGGTATGAGCATGGTTTGCCCGTGGTGGCCAAGATCCAGCGCCGTCTTTGTGTATCAATTCCCCAAGCACAGCTGCCACCTCATGCTGTTCGGCTAAAGCTTTTACTGTGTCGATCTTCTTCTTACTCTCCCTAGTGGATTCTGTATGGGGATTGTGCAACCATGCCGTAATCTTGGACAAATTATATGGCCATAGTAATGCCAGAAAGATAGCAAGGACACTACTTAGACCGGAAAGAGAGAGAATCGGCATAGTATTTGCAGGATGCCTGCAGATTTTCAGGAAGAATGAGTTTCAGATAGTAAAGTAAAGAATAGGGTTGACAAAGAGAAACAGAAAGTAGGTTGAGCCTGCAGAAACGGTACTATACAGTGCGGCCTGGCAAAGCGTCTTCCACATCCACGGGAATCATGAAGGCTTAAAAGTCAAAACCGAAGTATAGTGCGACATCTCGGCCCACAATTGGTTGAAGCAGTTAACAAGGTGTGTACAAGTACCTAACTGGAACCCCGAAGGGAATGTGCTGGGTGGTATAGCCAATCATGAATGGGGGGTCTCCGAAACTCAGATCACTCCCCGTTTCGTATTAGTCTACGGCTTGATGATTTCTGCGTACCGTGTCACACACCGGCTAGAAGTGACAGATCGGCAAGGAAAAGGCATGGAAGTACAAGGCTGAGCGTTGTGTCTCCACTTGTCCTATGATGATCCGACCTTTCAGTCTACGGACTCCGATGCAGTAAGTGGGACATTACATCGTAGCAATTGGTTCTGAACCACAGCCACGAAGAGCCCACATTTCGAGAACTCACTAATACGTCTCCGATGCCGCTTTGATACTTCACTAAATTCTCACGTGTCCTGCCAGGCTTCTAATTGGCCGTCGATACCTTAGTCAGATTCATCAGCAACCTTGATTTTACCTACAACCTTGTAGGGTTCTGGAAATTTTGTGTACAACGGGTGTTGGAACTGTACCATTCCATCTCAATAATAATTACCGTGCGACGGAGATGCAGCGAACAACTCATCGACAAGGTCATGGAGCTCATTGACAACTCTATCCGTTGCTTTCCCCACTGTTGTCTAACAGAGTATCTGGAAACCCATGCAGTTCTGATCAAGGAACCCCTGTTCTCATGAGAATGAACTTCGCAGTTTAGCATGACCAAGTTTTGGTACATCTATTTCCGTTTCGTTTCCCCTCATGTCTCCACTTTCTTTTTCTTTCGGATTTCTTTCGATTCTCACACAACCACAAAAGAAGCACAAACAGTCGACCCGGGTCATACACCTAACGGGGTGTACACAGCGAGAAACTAAGACCACCTTGCCAAGTCCACTCCTCCGATTGTGTTGATATAATATCGGTAATAACTAAATCCAGGTTGGGCATCTAACCGATGCTGGTGCGACGCCTAACAGAAAAGTCTCCGATAGACCAGGGCGCAATCCAACCAATGACTGCCGCGCCAGCGGATGTATCCATCCCGTGCTTGGTAGATCGACATCAAGGTCAACCTCTCACAGCCTCAATCAGAGTATCATCTTACTATTGGTGCGTGTGTGCCCAACAGTCAGCCTCAATAATGTTTCTACGGAGTCTTGGCCATTGTATATACCTGGAATGCTGATCTTCGGCAAGCTTCTTACTTTCACAGCCATTCATTTTACCAGGTCTTGTCGCAAGATTGCTACGCTAGTATATAGCTAATAGGTGGTATAGTGATGCATGCATATATTTAGCTAGAAGGGGAAATGCTTATGAATGTGGGGCCTCGTAGGCCCGAAATTGCAAAACCCCCTACCCTGAACGAGAAAATAGTCGGTCCAACTAGGGTACAACGCAAGGCCACTTGCAATGCTCGGTCGTTTGCTTGAATCCCGACGTTAACGAGATGTGGGATGGGTTACCCAAAATGCGGGATCGGAAAACCAAGCCATGTACCTATTCATATGTACTCCAACCGGAGAGAAATGAACCCCCGACAGTGGATCAAACGTGGGTGTTAATATACTAGGGGTGAGTGTAGTAGATGTCAGCATCCTCACTCATATCCAATTGATATGTGCTTTACAGCTGCGAACTGAGTTTGTTCAGCTGTCCACCTCAATCTCTCGCTTTCAGCCTTGTAATTTCCTCCCTCTTACCGAATCACTACTTCATTCCTCGTTATTCATTGACGCAGAATTGTATCCGCATCTTCCAGGCCCAATTCTGTAGCCATGGCATCTTCAGGAGCCTGGGGCCCGCCTCCCGCGGGAATAGACCTTACTGAGAACCAGAATGCGAGTATCATTGCCTCTGTCATCGTGGTCATGGTTCTCGGACTCTCCGCCGTTTGCGTGCGAATGTTCGCCAGACTGTCTAGAGCAGGACCAGGACTAGGCAGGGACGACTATGCTATCCTCGCTGCAGCAGTAAGTAGTCCCTTCGAATTTTCAAGGAATGGCTGGTGTCTAATTACGATCTTGAAGATTCTCGCCATTGGAAACGCTGCCTGCTGTCTCATTAGTATCCAATTCGGCGGCGGAAAACACCTCTGGGTTGTCTCTTTCGGGGAGTTCACAAAACTGTATCAAACGACATTTGCCTTTGTCATCATCTACATCAACAGTGTTACACTCACCAAAGTCTCAATTCTTCTGTATTACCGTCGCATCTTTGGCTCTAGCATTATCTGGTGGATTGTATTTTCACTAGCCGTAGCCCACGGATCTGAGGTCACAGTAACTTGGCTTGCGGGTTGCAGACCCATCTCGTATTACTGGCGGCAATACACCGATCCTACTGCTGTCGGCAGTTGTATCGATGCATCGCTGTTTTACTTTGTCAACGGGATTATTGGAATGGTTATTGATGTGGCCATTCTAATTGTTCCGATCCCGACTGGTAAGCACACTTACTCTAGCACAACTTTCAATTTACAATTCTAACATTTCGGTAGTGTGGGGCCTGCAGATGCCCCCAGGGCAAAAGTTCTTCGTGTGCGGCATCCTGCTTTTGGGATCTTTGTATGTTTCTGCCCCATTCACCATCAAGAAGATCCTACTAACTTGGTATTCACAGCGTCTGCATTGCAAGTGTCATCCGCATCGTAATGATGGATAAATTAGTCAAAGCTCATGACTTCACCTGGGCCATGTGCCAAGTCTTCATCTGGTCATGCGTGGAGCCTTTCATTGGCATTGTGTGTGCATGCCTCCCTACATTCGCTCCGTTGGTTCGGCGCTGGCAGGTCGCTAAACGATCGAAAACCCCCATGTACTACGCTTCCGATGCGTCGAAGCAGAGCAAGCAAGAATGGAGTAAAATCCGAAATCCGAGGATCGCAACACCACCCAGCGACGATGATGACGTTGAGCTTGCGCCGTCTGCGATTGGGATGCCGATGGAACTCCAAGGTAACAGCAACATCTATGGAAATGAGATTAGGATTACCACGAATTTCTCGTTGCATAGGAGTCCTTGAGCTAAGTTTTGTAGAAATTAAATACTGAATTTTTTACCTTTCTATGAGTCTTGCCATTTATTTTCATCTTCATCTTCTTATCCTACTGTTGCATCGTCAAAATTGATGGATGTGCATGAGTAATGATCATTACTGGATAAATTGGAAAACCGCATCAAACATAGCAAGGACTTTATGAATATTGTATTTATGATCTCTAAAAACTATCACTATTAAATAAAGTGTTTGTGACATGTGTTCTGTCGCCAGACCTTTTCTCATGTGATGCCTCTGAATGACATAAACGTTCGTCAAAGCTCCATGTAAAAAGGCTTAATTCTAACACTGGGATAAAATTAAATAAATTTCAAATTGAATTTCATTATTGAAATGATAGGAGCAAAGAGTATGTACCATGGAGTCGATTGAATTATATCTAGGTATCTCTAGCACTCTCACTAATCCTACAGGGCATAGTTTCTCAGCTACTCCCACTATTTACATCCCTCCTCAAATCAAGACCTCGAATTCCTTCTTCTCCTTGGACTTTTCAAACCACTCCCAAGCCTTGGCTGCAATGTTGGTAGGATTGTGCACCTCAGCTTCAGGCGACACTTGTCCTCCAACATTGATCAGACCGATGAGAATAGACTCATACGTCATGGATAGACTCTGCACGAGATTACGCTGCGCAGCTTTGACTAGCGAAAGAGTGAAGAGCTGCGGAATTGGATGCTGGGGTAGCATGGAACTGGTGACAATGAGAGAGGGCATTGCGGACGCATCAGCCTCTGCAAGTGACGTGAGCTCGGGGATTAGACGTTGCGATATGATATAGAGAGCCGAGACGTTGATCTAGCATCTACTAGTTAGCTAACATTCTTTGCTTGATTGGACTAGAAGGGATATTATGTACCTTGAAGTCATACTCGATATCCTCGACCTTGTGGGTGAGAAGCGCTGAAGGTAGAACACGCGCTGCATTGTAGAAAACAACCTCCGGCTTTCCAAGTGTGGCTTCGGCCTCATCAATGGCCTTGAGAAGGGCAGTAGAATCCACAACATCAACGGCATAGGTTTTGATTTTTACTTGCGCGCCGACAGCAGCCTCCAGGGCTTTTTGCTCAACGCTCAGTTGCTCAGCACGCCGGGCAAAGAGAGCAATGTTATTGTAGCGTTTCGTGGCGAACAGAGTAGTGACTGAGCGACCGATTCCAGGGCCTGAACCAAACACGAAAAGGGTTTTGCTTGAGGCTGCCATGGTGAAGATATTGGTATGGGGTAGGGTAGAGAAGAAGTAGACTGAGTGGAATATGTGTGGGTGTGTGGGTGGAGAATTGGATGTGTGTGAAGAAATGGGCCAGACGAAAGGTACTTTATTATATTTCGTTCCTTAAGCAACCAAATAACAAGAACTATCGGGCAGCGAAAAGATCTCCCATGACCAAGATAGAAGCCCTAAGCAGCTGCCGCACGGACCAACAAGATGTAAGAATTGGCATAGGCATGTGGGGTGACAAGTATGTCCCTGCCGCCAACTGCAGCGGAACGTCTGTCGACCCTTGTAAATGTCCGAAGCCCGAGATGCGGTACCTGGAACCTTCGGGGCTGCAATTCGTCGACAGGGGCATTGATTGGGCATGGGCTGACTAAGACCTAAAGATTCGGGGGCTGCATTGTGCCCGTTGTGGAGCCGCTTCCGTATGGCGAAGTTCACACGTAAATTAACCAGCAACCCACCGGTGTCTATCTACCTATTCGACCCAAGCGGCTAGCTAATGTCACTTTCCTCAGTGCGGCGCAGTTTTTAACTAACCAAATTCACGTGCCGTGTTTAAAAATCTAACTCGTCACTATCGCACCCACTAGCAACACAGCCTCTATAGTTTTACGCTATTCTGGGGCTCCTGGCAGCGCTTGTTCATCTGAACATCTCGGTATTCCACATCTCTCACATTTGCGTCAATGGGAATTCGCAGCATTCCGAAAATATTCCTCATATGAGGTCCTGAAAAATGCCCTCTGTCGCCTATCAGCATTCCTCCTCCCTTTAACCAAACTGGAACTTACTGCTTGAACATCCTTCTCAAATCTCGTCTCCCACATGTCCCTATCCAACGAAAGATACTCAGTCAACCCAAATCGGAACGCGCGAGGCTCAGACCGATAGTCTGCGTGGCAGCTCGGTAGCCACCGAAACATAATTTTGATGCTCGCACCACTGACTTGGAAGTCGTGAAACGTTGGTACGATATCATCAAGCACGCTCAGGAGGAACGCGCATGTAGTTTCACGTTCGGGGAAATGGAGCTCGATGTTTAGTGTAAAGCCGCACTTCTGCTGGATTTCATGCAGTGAGGTGAGGTTCTCGGCGAGCGTCCCTGAGAAAAACTGCAAGTTTGACTTACGACTGCACTTTTCCAATTCTATAATAGTTCCAAGGTTGATGACCAAATTGAGGCGGCGTAGTGCATGAGCTGGTGTGATTCCGAGTTGTAGCACATCCGTGTTGAGGTACCTTCCTAAGTTTTGGCTGCTAGAGAGGGTTATCGAGAATATAAAAAAGTAGAACGCCTCCAGCGCCTCTCTTGCTACAACAGGCCCAACATAATCCACGTCGAGAATCAGAGGAAGATGATACTGTTTGCGTACATTCCCGTTGCATCTCTTCCCGTGGCGAAAGAATTTGCCTTTCCATCTTTCCAAAACATTCATCATCGCTACGGTTTCATTCTGGGTCAATGCTCGCCAATAGTGAAAGTACACTCTATCTCTAATCTCGCGCGGACAGCCCGATTGTTGAAAATGCTGTGTGAATCGTAGACAGGCCTTTTTTGCGAATGGAACTAGTATAGCCTCCAGTTTGCTGTCGGATTGTTAGGAAATGGGCCTGCATTTTGCTTGTCCGTTCCAGACATTACCTATGGTAGTGGTTATTAAGTTGATTCTTGACCACTTCTCTCCTATCGCACAGTTTCGTGTATGCAATAGATAGACTTTGGAACTGTTCGTTAATATGCTTGAACTCTTCATCGATTTTGGCAATGCTGCTTTGGTCAGACGCATAATCTTCGATACAGTCTCGTCACATCGCGCTTACAATTCAAGGGTAAAGTTCCTCTGGTCCTTTTGAACTCTGGGTATATGTAGTTAGTGAGATAGAAAGCCGAGGCGTAGGGCCACTTGAACTAACTTGATTAACTCTTCTTTCATTCCTTGGAATTCTGCCTCGAAATCTACACCTCCTGTGTTGTACGATTTCGTTACGGGGCTTTGGAGGTCGTCCATCATGACTGTGTTGAGACTGATGTTTATTAAAATTGATGAGAAGTGTCTTGGGGAGGAATTGGTTAAAATCAGAACAAGGATTTAGGCAACAGAGGGCTAAGCATTAACGCACTGACACGAACTCACGTGCTTGGACCAAATTACACTTTTCAAATATAAACAAGATTCCTGTACAGATAAACCCATGCAAAGATGCCTAATAGGCCAAATTCCACTCTTGCCCTTCAAGTTTTTACGGTTTTCCACCCTGCCAAGGCTCGAATTATTCAAACCCAGCCTAATCCATACACCAGTGCATCTTCAGAATGCAGATCCACCGGACCTAAAGCGGGAAGCCAGTTATCCGAGCGCCAAACCCACGCCTCCCAATCGCATTCCTCTAATAAACCACGCACAACTCCCTCATCCATCCAGAATGACGCCGTTGAGGCCTTCACCTCCCATTTCCACGCCGAGATAACATGGATACAAGCCTCTGAAGTTTCTCCCTCGCCAGCTTGGTGTTCGAGCAAGGCTCTTCTGAGATTTTGACCATGTCCCATTTCGAAACTCGTGTGTTTCAGTACAAGGATGAAGTGAGAGCGCTCGACGCCTCGAGGTGGCGGGTATTGCTCAGGAAATATGATTTTGAACTCTTTGATACTGTGCAAGCTTGGAAGAATTTCGTGGGCCAGAGCGAGTCCGAACGGAAGGAGTGTTCTCCATACTGCCAGCAGCGTTTTGAGCTCTGCCACGAATGGAGAGATGTCGAGCTTGAGAGGCGGGTATTCACGACGGATTTCTTCTTCATTCATAACGAGAGTATTTGGAGCCCGCGCTGTTGTCGTGATCTCACCCTCACAGAGTTGAGCTAGGATATCTGAAAGCCAGTGAGCTGGGTAACCGGCCTTGAACAGATGAATGATAAGATGGAATACGGTAGTAATATTTAGCGGCGTTAAAATAAGATCATTCCCTTCAGTTAATCGCTCGTACGGTAAGCATATCTTGAGAAAGTGCGAATGAAGCCACTTCTTAAGCTCTTGTCGGGACATCAGCTTTCCCCACGGTAGAGGGAAGTTATAGCCTCTTTTCCAATTGTATTTGAGTGCCATGACACAACCTCCGCCATCGATGGTCATTCCGCTCAGCTGATTCTCTGTCGCTTTCGACTTTTCCGTTAAGTGGGTTCCGAAGTGACTGTAAATATGTGACCTGTCTGCGAGCAACAGATACTCGGCCAAGAATTGACTGTGTGTCGTCCAAACAGTAGTATTCCGCAATACACTGGACATCATCTCTGAAGAATCATCCCGAAGTAACGGCAGTCCAAAAATAAATGTGGTCAATGGCCCACCAACATAGTCGCTAAAAACATTAGTTTTATATAATCTGTTGACGCGGAATCTACTAACGGAATATTGCTCATGTGAATGGCATCGTACTTGTTAGGAAACGTGGAGGGATCTAGCTTGTCAAATTTCGCAAGCCGTTGACGAAGGACTCCGTGATGGAGTCGTTCAAAAGTATCTGTCATCTCACCGACCACGAGCTCCACAGTAGTCCGAGATTGGATTGGACCCAGGGAACGAGCAATGAATCGGAAAAAGGCTACAAAATGATTAACAACCCCCTGTGTGCGAGCGACCATCGCAAGTGGCAGGTATCCGAATAGATCCCTCACAACTTCGTGAGGCCTAAAGTCCATCAGTGGTCGCTGGGCACCTTCTCTGCTCTGCTCATAGTCAAGATCTACTAATGTAACATTTGGTCTCCAGTGACTATCCAGATACTTTATGATCTTTTGCAAGCCTACACTAGACCTACTTGTAGTGTACGCTGCGAGTAATTGATACAGGCCTAGCTCATACTTTTGGACCAACTCTTCAGTGGGAAGTATAACGCCCAGCTCACGAAAACG
This sequence comes from Clavariopsis aquatica, assembly GCA_013620735.1. Lineage (NCBI taxonomy): Eukaryota > Fungi > Ascomycota > Dothideomycetes > Pleosporales > Clavariopsis > Clavariopsis aquatica. The sequence goes on along the minus strand of JAAZQE010000034.1, from coordinate 59,473 downwards.
GACTGCATCGGGCCCGGAGTCCTCGCAACCGGGTGGGATATTATCACTAGGATTGTCGTTCTGTTCGTTTATGTGTGATTGACGATCAAAACTCTGATCTAGGCCCGACTGTCGAAGTTTACCTGTAGAGTACCAAGGCTCGGGAACTCCCTTCCATGCTTGTAGGTGCCGACATATCTGATGTCGGACAGTTTGAGGTATATAGAAAAGGCCCATTAAATCCTCATTCTCTTTCGCCAGATGTACCAAAACGGTTTCCAGCGCTTGCTGAAGTCGGTCGAAAACCCATTGAGGCATCACCTGCGCCCCGAACACATAGCTCAGGACCACAAGAGTCTCCTCGCTCTTCGTTTGCGACTCTACAGTTGAGGCGGAGAGTAGTTGAAATAATAAGAGATCTCTAGCAAGAACTGCTGGTTTAAGATCAAGAATTGTGAAGTGAAATCTCTTCGTGGAAGGTTTGTTTCTCTCAATTGTGCTAATGAATGCTAATGTGAGGAGGAAGTTTCTAGCATCACCGATGCCACAGAATAGACAAGAGATGTAGCTTCCGGAGGCAGAGAACATGTTTTGTGTGACAATAGTCTCAGGTGCACCGTGTCCGACGGAAAAATATTCCGCTTCAGTTTGTCTAAGAGGTATTAGCATATCCTGAAAATGTCAAACAGAACCACCTACAAAGCAGGTTTGTATCGCGGAACTCTCTCTAGGATCAGGCCCCGTAACAACTTTTCATCTGGATATTCCTTACGAGAATTTTGTGTCTGCGTGAACGATACGTCGAGTGCAGTCCTCGCTTCACCTACACTTATATGTGTAATGGCTTCAGCCGCTTTGTCCAGCTTCAAATCAAACAAATAAGCTTTAGCAACCCTAAGGCGAATTTTGTGCATCATAGCATCATTCCCCTTTGCCTCTTGGCCTTCAAGCAAAGTCAAGGCCCTCTGGGAGAAGAGCGCACAACCAATATAATTCCCGAGTTCGAATTCCACAGCGGACAAATTCGAGAGAGGCACAGGATCATTTGGAGATAAGCGAGCAGCTTCTTTAAACGAAGACTTAGCTTACAAAATGTTAGTTTGTTGTGACAAACATTCTGGGCACTACTGAATATTTCCAAATGTAAAGGAATTACTCGGGGTAAGCAAACCGGGACAAGGAGAAAGAGAATTAGCATTTGACCTGTTAGAACCTATTGTACGTGCCAAATTTACCTCTACTGGTAATCGCGTATCCCTTCTTAGGTTGGTAAAAGTGTTGGAATAATCCTGCACATACCTGGTAATAAGTCTCCCCTTCTGTAAGATGCCCTACCACTTTCAAGGGCCTTTTCGGCTGCCGACCGATCCGCAGTTGAGCTCTGCATCTTGAGTCTATCTGCTCGATATTAATGCACAATAGACAGTTGGTATGTAGTGTGGTCTGTGTAATCAGTGGTTGTTTGCGCCTTTTAAACAGGCATGTTGTTTGAAGATCAGAGGTCGGTGATCGCACTTACCGCTGTCCGAAAAAGGTTAGACCAATAGTGAGGGTTGATGACAGTGATTATGTGTTTCCTGTTGGCACGTCTAGGGAAAGTCGCCAATGCATGAGGGGTAAATAACTGTTAGTAGATATTGTTCGAGTCTTGCGAAACCTTTTTGTGTCTACCAAAAGAATTTTAAGATTTCGTAGATATCAACCAAATAATGCTTTGGATGAAGGGTTGGCGTCAAGCTAACAATGCATTTCAATGTATTTAGGAGGAAAAACACATAAAAGAGGTTTCTCCTATAGAGGCCGCGGGAATTGAAATCTACTCTAGCTTAAGGTGCATCTCACACTTAACATTCCACATTCTCATGTTCTTTCCCTAAGTACTATGTCTAACCAATGTCACGCCAACATTATTTCCTGATATCGATAATGATACTCCCAAAAACATTCTCACGAATCTAATGTAGCAATACCATCACCGTAAAAAATGAGTTGGGGAGAGTCTTGGAGGTGAGAGGTCTTTTGGGGAGTCATGGTAGAGGCATGTATAGTGATAAGGCAGAGGGGCAGTGCTTTCTCGCGGAATATGTAAAGAAATGCCATATAAATAACTATAGGAAGCTTGAGTTGACTAGTGTTGTCGTTCATGGTGAGTCGGTTAAGCATCAACGGCATTTTGTCCCTGAATCAGACGTCTTCTGATTCTGAAAGTGATGTTCAATGGACCAAAATTGAAGGGCACTGAAATTCATATCAATTCTGAGAGTCGCAAGATAACGAGGCCATGCGTGCCGCCCTATAAAATGAGTGGGTCTTGTTGAAGGACCCACTAGGGCAAGGATTAAGAGAAAACCAAACCCGAAAACCTAGGGCCGGTAATGAATCTAATCAAAACCCATCATACCAAATCATACACCTTTCTTTCTTGGGTGAATGCGAAAACGTTTTACAAAGACAGCGGAGTTTAACGTCTCCTGTTAAGAGATGAGAGCAACAGTCGAGTCTCTTAGGCCACCATCAGCACAGTTGGGCACCCCATTAACTGTATCAACTATTTCTCGGTCAGCAAGCTCTTGCGATGAAACACTAGCAGAGTCATCATTTGCAGGAGACGAGGCGGTACCGTTGGGAGTGATGTTAGGTGATCCATTGCTGGCTGCTTCAGAGCTCCTGAGCCCTTCTCGAATTTTGAGGACGGAGTCAACAATAACGGCGTCAATATTCTCATCAACTTGCAACTAGAGTGGGGATATATATTAGTATCGGCGAATGTCTTAGTATATGTAGGATTCGCTTACCTGTACATTTTTTGGGTCGTTATTTAACGTCCCATAACTCACACAAACTAGCCCACTCTCCTTCACAACTCGAACTAATCTCGGGCACATGACGAGTGGCTCGGCAGCACTCACAACTCCCAGCAAGTTCCATCTACTAGCAAATCGGATCGCCTCTTGTAAACTACCTGCCCTGACATCTCCAACAGGGCAAGTCCCAGCATCCGTGAGGAACAAGATAGGAATCGAGGGCTGCTTAAACGAGAGCAGGAGGCAGATATCTGGGTTGAATGAAGAGAAGATGACGTTCCTCTTGCCACTAAGATCATAGACAGTTGTTAGGACGGTATCTACGAATGAGTTTAACTCAACCGCGTATTGATCCATGTCATGTTCCTCAGATTCGTGCAACATAGGATACTTCATCTCGATGTTGAAACCTGTGCCCTCTGGCATTTTGAGAAACATGTCCTTCAACGTGGTCCAAGGCCCTTGAATGGAATTCCCACGACTATTGCCCTTGTAGCCCTTCATCTTGTAGTCCCGAGTGTGCTTCATTCTTTCTGCAAGCTCTATTGTGTGGTTTGTATGTATGTTCTTTTTATTCGAATGATCTACTGAGTGCGACCGAACTCGTCTTTGTACCGTTTTTAGGCCATTGGAGTCATTCATTACTTGGCCTTCGGCTGGAGTCGTTGGTCTAGACTGTCGGGGTGCCTGACCTTCACTGACATGGAGAAATTGTTCAAGAGTTAGGGTATGTACTGGTGCATCGATTCCTGTTTCGCTGACTAAAAAGTCGTGGTAAATGACAGGCACATGGTCCTTCGTTAACTGTACGTCAAACTCGACATACGAGGCTCCTAAATTGGCCGCGGCAATAAACGACTGAAGGGTGTTTTCTCCCAGTTGCAGAGATCTCGCAGACCCGGTGTTCTTTCCTAAGCCACGGTGACCGATTACCATTGTTGATGACATCTTCTTCCAATATGTGTGCTGCTCCGTGATGGACATATTTGGGTGCGTGAAAGGAGTAATGATTAAGAAATTGAAGTTTACAGAGCCAATGACTTCTAGTGTGGTTGCTGCCATTATTGGAACTTTGATGTCACCCTGTAGGCTGATGCGTTTCGAGCCGACGGTTGGTTTGATGCTAGATAGCAAAGCTACCCCTCGTCCAACGATCCTATCGTTGGAGCCAGCATATGTTGGCACAATGTCAAACAAGAGCTTGACCTTGGTGGCATCTGTGGTCATAAAGGTAATTGGTTCCGTGCAAATGCTGTCTTGTACAGGTAAGTCAATTACAGTAGGCTCCCCGGTTGCACCAGAGGCCGAGACAACTACAGACAGGGCTGTGTCAAGTTGTGTAGCGTGCGCATCAGCTAAGGGAATATCATCAAGCTTCACAGCTGGAATATCTTTCCTTGTATCCATGGTGCCGAGACTCACAAGTATCATGGTTTCCTTGGTAAGATAACGGTGTCCAAACGTCTTCACTGGTTCTGGGGGTCGCTGTTGAGAGAGATTCTCCTTAGTTGGTTTCTTGGATCTACGTTCGTCGAGCGAAGAGATTTGCCCAGGGGAATTTGAACGGACCACAGGAACCTCCAGTGTGGGTGGTTTGGGGGTTGGAGCAATTTCGATCAGTTTTTCCACGATATTTATGTGGCCCCGAAGTGCTGCATGCTCTTTGGCAGTCCAGCCAGAGTTGTCACAGCGTTCCATGTCGGCTCCTGCAGCTACAAGAAGCACAACAGTGGAAATGTGTCCGTCCACGCAAGCATAGAAGAGAGGAGTCCACGCGAACATCTTTTCCGGTATATCCACTACCGTCTTGCACGCAATAGAGCCCTCTAGCAAGGCTCTCGCGCATTCATCGTGTCCATACCGAGCTGCAACATGTAGTGCTGTTTCACCGTGTTCATCTTGATAGTTGACATCGACACCGGCTTCAACTAGCAGTCTAACGATTACCACAAAGTTGGCCTTTGTGGCAAGGGCTAGCACAGCACCAGACTTCTCAATCTTCTTTCTTGAACTGATCTTCTCATCGGATTCGCCGAGCCAGTTTTCAGCTTCAAGAAGTGCTTTCGTAGTGAGAGGATGACCCCCAATGACACTAAGATGTAGTGGCGCATAGCCTTCAGCATCCTGCCAATATGGTGAATCGATTCCGCTTGTGACATCAAACTGACCCCAATCTTGCATATGTTTAATCACTACCTGACAGATGACAACAAACCCATATTGGGCAGCATAATGAAGAGGCAATCGCCCGTAAGAATCGCGAGACTGGAGTGCGGTGCGCTGACGTGGTTGGAGTCGATCTAGCAAATATATTAGTAGGCGCACTGATTCGTCGTTCTTGCTCAGAAGTTTATTTGATTCGTCTTCGGTGGTAGTCCACGCTGGTGGTTGTCGATTAGCGGCCTTGGCGGGTATGATAAAATTCGACGCTTTCGCTGCAGACTGTAGAATAGACCGTTCAGTTCCAAGGTTTTCACCAGCCTTGGAGCGACCAATGTTAATTAGCAAGCGATGGATACAGTTTCGCTTGTTAATGTCATCCTCCTCTTCTAGGGACGCGATATCCGGTAAAAGGCGATCTATGCATGCTTTAGCTCTGCATGAAATGGATCTTTGCAGAAAGTTAAGAAGAATCTGTTGGAAAGGTTCGCCCTGAAGATCGTTCTTCATAGAAACCTCTGCGAGGAGTGTGGAAAGGCTCGCCACGTCGTCACCGCGAATCGCTTGATCCACAGCATCAAGGAGTGTTGAAGGTAGGTTCAAGGCGCGAGCGGGTGCCCGGCCGAGGGACGCCACAGAATGCGTTGATCCAGAATCGTCAAACGTCTTAGCCTCTCCTAAATTCGATAGCCATTCATTGACTGCCTTCATCTGTTGCGCGAGAGGAAGATTGTGCGCGAAAGGCCGCGGATCAACTTTGGAAGCCAGGTAGCGCTGTTGTGTGCACACCCTGGGTATCTTTTTGTCCAGCTTCTTAGTGATCTTCACGAAGCCCTTGCGGTTGACCTCTCCATACCATTGTAGCTTCCGCAGCTGGCCACGCAGCTCGATTATGGCGCTCATGAGGTCCTCTGCCTCGTCCTTGTCGATATCATCTGGGGCTTGCGCGGAATGTCCATAGCGTCCATGTAACAGCTTGAGTCGGCGTTCCACTTCTGAGTACTTTTTGTTGTAGAATCCGTCCACGTCTTCAAGGTTGCGGTCGAGCGAGAAAAAGAACTCTAGGAGGAGTTTGTCAGCACCCACTAAATTAATATCAGAAGAGCTGCAGGAAATCGACTTGCCTGCAAGATCAGGGTCTGCGCCCTTCTTGACAGCCGCAGAAGCTGTCCTAATAAGTTGCTTCAGGCCCTTGTAATTGATATACGATGCCGCCCACTCGGGGACTTGGTACTGAGGTAGATTATGCCCGAACTTCATCTTCGCTGGTGGCTTCTGGAAGCCAGTCGCAGATGCTGCGAATTTCCTGATGGTTCTGGCGGTGATGTCGGTTTATGAGTTCTTTGAAGCCGTTTGCAAGCGTCCGCACGAAACGCAGCAAAAGAGAGCTAGCGGATATTGATTACTAGACAGTGAATGGGCGGAATCCATGCGGACGCGTACGGCTGCTGTGCTGGGCGGTGGTTTATGTAGAACTGTTCATGTGGGCGTGTTCGCAGTTCTTATTGGAGGATGGCGAGGACTGGTACAGGACAGCTTTGAAGTCTCCCAGTTGGCCTGCATGGTGGTTAAGATATATTGTTAGTGTGCGGAAACGCGGGATCGAGTGGTAGGGGAAGCACACTGTGCGGGCTTTGACTTGGTGGCAGTTTGGTGTTGAGGGTTGGGGTAGGGCAGGGAGAGACGAGGCACACAAGCCGCTTCCGAATGACGATGACCAGAGAGCTTTTGGAGGAGCTTGGCCGCTAGCACTGCCGGGGCGCTTGGAACAGAAAATAGCGAATAAAATAAAATAATATATACCACGAAAACTTCTCAGGATACGCAAACTGCGACAGATTCTTGTCGGTGTCTTTGGGAATTACTCTTTCAAGCTGTGCACAACCCACCTACGTCAAGGGCGGCTCGCAACTATCTGTTCTCCACATCTGCCTTTGGAGATTGCTTTTCCGACTGCATTAACCCCGGGGGCGCTCTTGCAGCCGAGCACAGAAAAGCATGCCTATCATGTGCGACAACTGCGAGCTGCGAAGACGCTGTGGGGAGGTCACTGGACGCCGCCACGATGCAGTGCGGGCAGGCCTTTGTGCATGCCGACAACGTGCCGACCATCTCGGCCCGCAAAGAAGGCTGCTCACACGACCAGTTGCCCACGACAGACCCCACCTGACGCTACCTTCACTCCATGTTAGGTTATCCGCAGGGACGGGACCTTGCAGCTAGGGAGCATGAGCGTTTTGAATCATGTACACCGCTTCAATGTATGAACGGCTCAAGTCACAATGAAGCGAGCAAAATTCAAGAACTAAGAATCTGAGTCTATTAATGTTCCCATACGCAGTTGCTACGAGCACAACCATCCCATATTCGACGTCTTGGCGAGGACACTGAGAGTCATATTAATTGTGGTCCTTCAGATCATTCAGCGTGGGATGGACAACGCAGCCTGCAGATCCTGATCCACACCGTCGTGATAATCCCCCGCTTAGCGATGTCACCAAGAAGCATCGATAGGACGCCTGGCTGCCAATTGGCAAGTCAATGCTGGGGTTCTCCAGACACATAGCGGCTACTTCAGGAAAAGAAGAATGAGTTGCCTTCCGCGTCCTTCCGCTGAGTTTTTGAGAAGTCTTTCTCGGGGTTAAATTCCGCCCATATCGATGCTGGATAAACATGCTTCGATCGCTCGTACCACCTCCTGTCGACCACCTTCGTAATCATAGGGTCATCATCAAAGCCTTCAAGCTCATTGTCCGAGATTGCAGAATTCTTATCCTTATTTTGCCTATGTCCCTCGAGAGGGTTGTAGGGGGTCGGGTCAGCGATTTCTGTGTCTGTCGAGAGTGGTGTTGCTTTGGTTGCTTGAGCAGACCAGTCAAAAAGGGGGCCATCGAAGCCTGAGATTTTGTTGAGCAGAAAATAGTAGAACTCATAGTGCTGCCAGATACGTTAGATTGGACGGAGCGGAGGGTAATTGGATTCCAAACGTACATGAGGCATGATGACTTCTCCTCGAACTAACATCAAGTCATCTACGCTGACCCTAGCCCAATCCCGTGTACTTTTGTCCCCACCTACTCCCAGTTCAGCACCAGCTTTCCTGGCCTTATCTAAGAACAACCATATGTGATCTCCTTTCTTCACCCGGCATCGTCCGCCAGGGATGTTAGTCCCGTCATAGAAAACAAAGGGTATTACAACTTCAGTAGCCTTGACTGCTTCACGCATTGCCACAAAGTCTTGTCGTGTAATGTCGGCCTGGAGAGCCTCACGCTGGAGTGCGGACTTGGTCATTACTCTCGGTTTGAGGCCAATGTTGGAATTTGCCTTGAGCTTTTTCCTAGGAATCACGGTTTCTGTTTCCGAGTTCACAGCGGAGGAATCAACGGGAGTGCCGCCACGGGGGGTCGGGTTCGTAGATATGCTAGAGTCTCCATCTTCGACATCGTCTATTCCAAATGATAGCTTTCCCTTCGCTACTGTTTTCCGTTTCTTCTTGAAGGATGGTTGTGGCGTCGAAGCACTATACTTGGAAAATCAACTCCGCTTTGAAACAAGTCACGAAAATCTACTTACCCGTCCAAAGGGGTAGTGGCTCCTGAAACGGAATTTGAGGCTTTGCGATCTTTGCGTTCGAGAGCTTCGGCACGTCGCTTGCGGAAATCGCTGAGTTGTACAAGGCCTACCGTCTGCTCTTTCAGCAGGTCTTCGGCGGTTGTAGCTTGAGATGTAAAGCGCGAGCTGGTGGGCGTTCCGCTACGAGATAGATCACTAGTGGCTGGGGTGAATTTGTCCATCTCTGGGGTCATCGAAGGAGGCGGTTGAGTGGGTGTGATTGAAGTTCTGGAGTTACAACTATTAGCGTCGTGCCAAGTCTATACACGTGAACAGGCGATTTGGCCAAGGTCGTGATTTAACCCAATATCAACTCGTGCAAGCCCCACTATAAATCAGACACGACCCCATCGGTCTCTAGGCGCGACGATGAAGGTCATAAGAGACTCAGATGACGAACCGGACGACGAAGACCTCGAAGCCGAAATTGAAGTACCGGAAGTCACAAACACGGTCGCGTCGCCTAATAATCCCAACGTCAACATATCTCCATTACCTCGAGAGCTAGACACAGGTTCCACAGGTACGCGCAGCAGCTGTATGCCTCTCATGTTCGACCAATTGACTTACTATCCCTTAGACTCTCTCAAAAGAACGATTGAAGCTGCGCATTGCGCCCAATTTCAGTCACAATCCATCCCGCCGCTACCGTCCGCCCCATTTCACAGCAAGGGACCCCCTTCGTCATCTTCCGAGTACAAAAGCAAGAGAAGGAAAACCACTACAGATGTCTCTCCTGTCGGATCATCAGAAGTAGAATATGAGAGGGGAACGCTGCCGAACATTCACGGCCACTCTAATTTAATCTTCAGCAGTCCCTACATAGACCAGAATCAAGTGAACTCAACAGTACTAGACACCAGAGATGCTTTGGGGAGGCGTTGGGACCTGGAAGGAACTTTGCGCAACAACTATGCCACCCATGAACCAGTGGCCATGTTCCCAGAACCATCCAGTACAATCCCAAATGCAACGCTTACCCAACAACGACTCCTGGACGAGGTTATGAACCCAGCCTTTCTCGGGATCGAGCCCGAGCCAGATTTACCACCTTACGAACCTGCAAAATCTTCTGTACCTTGGTCGGACTTTCTGAATACTCCTTTAGTACGTTTTAAGTACTGCCTCGCTGACCAACGAAATAACTGTGATTGTTTCTAACAGAACTCAGGGAATCACCAATCCTAGAGCCAATCCCGAAAATGTATCTCAATTTCCATATTTCCAACATGGGAGTGGACTGCAATTATCTTCGGCTGGTCCATCGTCATTTACCACCCAGGCCCAGCAATTCCAAAAAGAAAATATCAGCAATGGAATTGACCCTGAAAATTTCATGGAAACGCCGCCAGAACTAAGTCGAAAAGATTGGAGTGAGACCACACACCTGCTACTAACCCATTCCCACCATTATATGAGTCAGCAGCCCGTGAACGAAAACCAACAATTTCCGATCCTTCATAATGGAGGACAAGACGAGCAGGTCATGCCCCCACCCACAGAATCAAAATCAAAACAAAGCGCGAATTCCGTGCTAGATTCTGAGGATGAGTTTTCAGCTGCCAGTATCTTGAGGGATCAGTATAAGCCACGCCCGAGCCGTTCAAGGTCGTCGAAGCCTGACTTAGAACACCCCATCGATTACTCTATCATACCAGAGAAGGCTGGCAAAAGAGGCTCTAGGCGGAGGAAGACAGCTGCTGGAGATGAACAGTCTACCCCCCAAAAAGTCCAACAAATCTGTGACATGGGATTCACACCAGAAAGCACTCGAAGGGCCTTGGAGCAAAACCATGGTAATGTTAGTCGAACTGTGGACTGGTTGATTAGCAATGGTATCGTTGCCGAAGAAGATGAGCTCGCCGCCCCAAGAACCTCTACCTCAAAGAGCAAGACGAAAAAGAAATCGCAAGCTAGGAAATCTGCAGACCATGTTGTTAATCATGTGCAGGATAACGTCCTATCTTCGCAACGACAGCACGAAATGGGGACCAGCAGTAAACTCGAGGGGAATGGGGCCATTGACACTATGACTACCGGAAAGTCCTATCAAATCTCCGAGCCTAAGAGCCCAAAAGTGCAGGTGGTGATTCCAAAATCCAAAGGAACATCAAATGAAACCGAGATCAGAGAACAGCAAATGAAGGGCAACACATCACAAGCGCTTGGCCTCGCAGGTTCTACCAGTCAGAAACCGAAGCGCAGGAAGACAACTTTAGATCAGCCCGAACCCATCATCGAAGAGGATGCAACAACCCTACCCACGCCCGCAAAAGAGAATAAAAAAGGGCGGGGCCGACCTCGAAAGGAAGCTCTCACTTCTATGTCGAATGAAATAATTCCCAAGGAGGATGCGAAAATCCTCGTCGACCCAGTACTGCAGGAGATTCAGTCCAAGGTGATACCTACGCTTGAGCCTTCAATATCCAATGACGCAGACGTGACGAAAATCACTACGCCTCACGTCACACAACCTCCAACTTCTACTCCGCCTTTGTGCAAAGCAACTACGGAATCATCACGAATACAAGAAAGGGCGCTGAAGGCAAATGCCGACAGCCATGCTTCTCTGAATAAGGGAAGAGTACCGTATAGAGTTGGGCTGAGCAGAAGAGTCCGGATTGCCCCACTACTTAGAGTTGTAAAGAAATGAAGGTCGGATGAGAGCGAGAACATTTTCCGAAAGACGGGGGCAAAGTTGATGTGTTTATGACGCGATGACGAAATAGAGGATCCCTAATTTCCACACGTTTCCTAATAATGTGTTCGAATGTTCTTGGTAGCGTTGTTCCCATTGACCATCGGATGACGCGCACCTACCTTATAACTAGTGTTTGGTTGTTACGTACTAAGCGTGTTTACTTTATCATGGTATTTTCAGTAGTTCAGATGCGCACTTCAAAACCTTGTGAATAATTCTTGTCTAGAGTACAAGAAAAAGACGGCGTGCAGCGGCGTCGGAGCGTCGGAGGAAGTCATTTATGTGAGTGGTACGACAGCATCACGTGGGGTATATTAAAGCAAAGCTTGAGCTGAACACAAAAACTGATTTTTGGAACCTTGTGAGAGTGTGAAGGTTCCGATATCCATGAGTCGGATAGTTTCGTCGCCAAGAGCAAAAGGGGCCTCCCAGTGCGTCTGGCGAGCGCTATTCCCTGCCGCAAATCCAACCTACACTACCATGCAGCAGTCAGGGGGGTAGGATTGCCGACAATGGAGGCCATACCCCTTCTCTTTGATGCAATCAGAGCACCACTGCCCTGCATTTCCACAATCGGAATCCTCTTTGACTACGCCTCGGCATGCCGCCATTTATGTTCGTTATCCATTCTTTGCACGACTCAAGGCGCCCGTTTCGGCCCTTAATTATTGAAAGTATTCTGCAAGCCACGCCACAGCCTTGGCGCCTGTTTCTCAGTTAGTGGCCACAACCCCCTTGGCGCCACAGACACCTTCTTTCAGTCGGCGCTTCGTGGCCCAGCGGCCAGAAAGAAACATGTCAAAACACGACGGGCTTTTTTTTTTGCGGGCGATTACATCCTCGCGGGTGCCATGCATGCTGCCAGGCGCTATCTGGAACTTGTTCGCCTCCTGTTATACGCTTGAAGCAAGTGTGTGCTTAGGCACTCTGCTTTCTGGGACCAGTCCCGTATTTTGAACCTTACTCCCTTCCAAGATCCCGGACGACTATTGCAACCCCTTCGTGCTTGTTAGTAGCTGCCCTTATCGAGTCGTTGTCACATGCATGGAATTTGTGATATAAGTATTGGCGACCGCCACATCTAGATGTCTTCGTTCACGTCGTGTCCCTCTTTGTCCGCTGCAGACGCAAGTCACTCATTGTTTGTTGCAATTCTTAATTGAATTCCATCCCTCACACTCGCTGTCGTCACAACTATCCTCTCCTTTAAGCGGTTCCATATTTCCATTTACGTGGGGAACATATTCGCTACATTTTAACGATGCGCCTCTCGGAAATCGTAGCCATCTCCTTGGTGGCGCCACTTTCGCTCGTTGCTGCCCATGGAGGGATTCCAGGAGCTCCGAAGATCTTTGGGTTGGGCCCCAATCCTATTGCAAAATTGAAGAATAGGAACCATTTTCACAACCATGCCGGGTGGCATGCTCCCGGGCCTCAATTGAATGCGCGTCAAGGAGGGCTGGATGGCCAATGTGGTCCTGCTGCTGGTGGCGCAAGCTGCGACCCGGGCTATTGCTGTTCATCTAGTGTACGTTGTTCTTTTCTTTTTTTTACCCCAATGATTCTTTTTTTTTACTGGTTTCTAAATTTATGACAGGGCTGGTGTGGACAAGGAGGTGACTTCTGTAACGCGCCGGACTGCCAATTCCAATATGGACCAGCCTGCGATGCAAATACAATTCCAGGAGGTACCGATACTTCGAGCATTGCCCGGCCCCAGCTTGGTGATGTGGAGTACGGTGGTGGTGGTGTATACGCTTGTTCTGTTCCTGGAACGGTTGCTATCACATATGACGATGGACCGTATATCTATACCAATGACATGCTCGACCTTTTCGCAGCTAGAAACGCCAAAGCCACTTTCTTCCTCACTGGGAACAACAACGGCAAGGGAGCCATCGACGATAGTGCCACCGCTTGGCCTGCTGTCATTCGACGAATGATTGCCGATGGACATCAAATTGCATCTCACACTTGGTCTCACCAGGATCTCAGCGCTATTACATCTCAGCAGAGAAAGGACCAAATGGTTCGCAACGAGATGGCCATCCGCAACATCATTGGGAAGTTTCCTACATATATGCGCCCGCCGTACTCGTCTTGCTCAGATGCTTCCGGCTGTCCTAGTGATATGGCTGCCCTCGGATATGTCATCTCTTACTTCGATCTAGATACTGATGGTACGCTTTCCTATCAAATCTTATTTCTTTTGTATTTCTAACATACCACAGACTATAACAACCTCAGTCCCACACTCATTCAAAACGCTAAGAATCGCTTCAGCGCGGCCATTACCCCCAGCGATTCCACAACTAATGATTTCCTTGCTATTGCCCACGATATTCATGAGCAGACGGCAACAAACTTGACTATCTACATGCTTGATTTGCTCCAATCCAAGGGCTACAGAGCCGTAACCATGGGTGAATGCCTCGACCAACCAGAGGACACTTGGTACAGAGACTCCGCTGGTAGTCTCGGCACTTACCCTTCTACCCCTGTGGCTACTCCCACTGCTTCCACTGATGTTCCTGTTGCCACACCAACCGCTGTTTCCACTGATGGATCATGGTAAGCCACTCTATGTCTAGTACTAGGGGAGATTTTAACTAAACTTTTGAATAGTGGTGGAACCACTGGGTTTACCTGCAGCGGCTCTGTTTTCGGCTCATGCTGCAGTACACACGGGTAAGCATTAAATATTCCTTGGAAACATTCCTACATTTTTATATCAAAACACAAATTTAACCATACCCTAGATGGTGCGGTTCGGGTACAGATTACTGTTCCACCGGCTGCCAAACTGTATTCGGTACCTGCGGCAGTGGTTCGCTCTCGTCGTCTCTTACTGTTTCTTCGACCTCTCCAACCGCTTCATCTACTTCTTTGCTTGAATCTACCAGCACGAGCCTGACGGCAGTTTCTTCTACTACTATCTCGTCATCATCTTCCGATGCCAGTTCAAGCTCTACATCAGACGCTAGCTCAAGCTCCTCGATTGTTTCTACCCCAACCTCATTCGTTACGAGTTCAAGTTCCACCTCAGTCGCTATCTCGACCCCCGCATCAGCTTCTAGCTCAAGCTCCACTTCTTCGTCCACGTCCACTTCATCAACTGGATCAGCTTCGGCTAGATTATCTACCCCGTCCACCACATCCTCTTCTTCATCTAGACTCTCCACCACATCCACTTCTGCGGCTAGATCTTCTACTTCATCCTCGACAAGCTTTTCTTCACCTAGGCCCTCCACCTCATCCTCTTCAGTTAGATCCTCCACTAGATCTACTTCATCTAGATCCTCCACCACGTCCTCCACAAGCTCAACTCGTTCCTCGTCAACATCTACTAAACTATCTACTTCGTCACCCGTCTTCAGCACAACGCTTAGCACGGCGGCCCGCACCAGCGCGATGACCCGTACCAGCACGCGCCATAGCGCCAGCCCCACTTCAACAAGATCGGTTAGCACGGATGGAAAATGCGGCGTTTGGAATAAGAGAATGACTTGCGTGGGTTATGGGGACAAACAGTGCTGCAATATTTTCGGAGAGTGTGTCCGGGATACCATTTTTACCTGTCCAGCCCTTTGCCAGAAGGAGTTCAGTACTTGTGGTATATTCTAGATACTAGGGGTCCTAGTGTTTGATGATCACAGTGTTTCTTATTCATCATGAGTGTTAGGTCATGTGGAGGGCCATGTCTGAGTTGTTCCGTAGCTATATAACCATAGGCGTAACATCAATTGAATCAAAAGTTTAAGATGACATTTGGAGAAGCATATGACACGGTGTTTTTAGTGTCCGTGCGGCCTAGTAGCTCAAGGTTTTCTACCTAAAGAAACTTACTTCTTCAATTTCAATCTACTCATCCAATCCATCGAATACCCTAATCGGTAACCAAGCATCTCCGCAAACCTTAAATCGATCCTTCAGTCCGTCCAACTTGGTCATCTCATCTTCCGTCAACTCCCACCCATCAAGTTCAAAGTTCTTTTGAATGCGCGACTCAGTCACACTCTTCGGGATAACACTCGTGCCCCTCTGAAGACCCCACATCAGCAGCACCTGCTGCGGCGTTTTTCCCTTCTTCTCCGCCAAGTCCAACAGGGTTTGATCCTTGTACAGCGGAGAGTCTGTAGAACCCAGACATGAGTACGCAGTCACGTGTATGTCTTTATTTTTGCAGAATTCTAGGAGTTTGGGGGAAGGATTATTGGGGTGAAGTTCTATTTGGTTCACAGCAGGGGTGATCTTGAAGGTTGGGAGGCGAAGAGCTTTTCGAGGTTTGTGATGCTGAAGTTGGAGACACCAATGTTGCGCACGCGACCGCTTTCGGGAAGTTTTTGGAGAGCAGCCCAGGTTTGGATGAAGTCGGTGTCGGGGAGGTGCTTGGAGAGGTCATCGGGGTCAGTGGAGCAGGGCCAGTGCTAGGTGTGTTAGTCGCTGGCTGACAAATATGTATGTACTTCTGCACTCAAGAGGGAGGCCTACCATGAGGTACAAATCAACATAGTCCACACCCAAGCTCTTTAAAGAGCTGTTAATGCCTTCTTCAACACGCTTGTGCCAAGGGTTGTCCAACTTGGTGGTAATCCAAATTTCTTCTCTAGGCACACCGGAGTCCTTAATTCCTTGCCCGACTTCACTCTCATTCCCATATGCAAGGGCAGTGTCGATGTGCCGGTATCCCGCGAGAAGAGCAGCTTTCACGGCGGTGCGGACTTCATTGGGCTTTGACTGCCAGGTGCCGAGCCCCACGGCAGGCATTTTAGCGCCCGTGTTGAGTGTGAAAGTGGCTTTGGTGTGTTGGGCCATCTTGAGCGAGAGGGTACGGAGCATGTGCAAGTGGGGGTTTTTGAGGGAGACGTGAGAAAGCTAGAGAGATGGCGAGACGGAGAGAGAACTGGGCTTTGATTTATGAATTTGAGCGAAGAAAGTTTTTGTGCCATTCTGACAAACGTAGCAGCCTATGCCGTCATATCGCGATAATACACCCCGCAACCCCACTACCATAGTCGCCGCTCCAATGCAGGATTCCACCAATTATCGTGGCGAGGAGATGGTGTTGAAGGCGACGAACTCGGAGAGTAACCTCTTCGATGAGCACGAAAAGGCGCTAGTCTCACGCCTTCCCACTTAGGGAATTGTTCCGCTGTGCTTCATCCCACCCCCGAGCTCCAAGCTTCAAGCTCTGCCCTCCACTATCAAGAACCACCGGTTATTCACCACCATGTCTTCCGGCTTCGTGTCTGGTGGCACGATTGATCAACCGATAGAGCGCGATGATGCGTGGCGCGCTGCCCAACAGGAAATTGAGGAGAAACGGCGTTTGAAGGCGGCGGAAGAGGAGAAGTACGGCGCGTCAGGACAGAGTCTCTTCGAGGTCCTACAGGCCAACAAAGGTGTGTAAATATTTCGCCTAGCCCTCCCCAAAATGTAAACATTGGCTTGACATGTCAGACTTACATTCATGAAGCGGCCAAGCAGGAAGCCTTCGAAGAAGCTGTAAGTAATGTTGAGGTGTACGGCGCTCTTGTTTCTCTATGTTTTGAGGGAGGAAATATTCTTCATTGGTTTTCAGACAGGACGGCCCTTCGTTTTGTTTCCCCAATCATAAATTCGTGTAAGAATCATGCTAACTTTGGCTCTCCGCTGGTATTAGACCCGCTTCAAGAATCAGTACCGTGGCCTTGACGATATTGAGGCTGATTATTTAGAATCTCTTGCCAAAGAAAAGAGGAAGGAAGAAGCTGCTGTGCGGAAAGATACTCTTGAGCAGTTGGAGACATTCCGGAGACAGCAGGAAGAGGCTGAGCGAAAAACGTTAGAAGAGGAAAGCAATGGAGCACCGTTGGTAGAAAATGCACAGTGGATTGCGAGTGGGCGGAAACGTAAGAAGGGATATGAGGTGGGCTTGTTGAAAGGCGTCAAGCTGAAGAAGGCAGCTTTGATTTCTGCTCCGAAGATGGGTGCAAGGAGTGGTGATGAGGCGGATATCGAAGATAAGTCCACGCCAAGCAAGCCATTAGAAACGGCGAGTACAAGTGGTGTGACGACATCCGTGACCCCTCCTGTCAAGAAGCCTATCGCACCCCCGGCCAACCCTCTCTCACTAAGCCTGGGATACGGATCTTCGGACGAAGACGATTGAGCCGTCGCAGTTGGGGCTAGCTATGTATGTGATGAGCAGCAATGGCCTGCTTGACTCACTCAGCTGTCAAGTTTATATTTAGCCAATACAGCACGACGGAAAGGGAAAGCCAAGACAAAGGGATGTTTCATTGGTGAGTACTAATTGCTGTTTACCTGTTCTTGTCATTGGGATCGAAAATTGGTAGCGGTGGCAGTTTATTACGTTGCCCTTGAGTTCTTTATGGTGAATCATCTCATTAGCAACATCAAGGCAAAGTAGACAACAATAGGCCATATTTAACTTTACCTCTTGTTGACTGTCACCTAGACACGATAGCATTGCCCGTTGAGGCCTCTTCTACCTTTACCTCTAATTTTACTTTTATCTCATTTCATCCTACGCCCTCAAAGTAATCGCCTAGAAATCTTTATAAGTATCACCACCCTCCTCCTGTATTCTTTCTCTCCTTGGCTCTCCAACTCCTTCCCATAGAAGACATTCCACACCTATATCCTTGTCCACTACCATTCTCAGTCACATCTATCATTAGTCGAAGATATCATTCATATCTCATATCATCTACTCAAGTGACGGAATGTCGACCGAGGCAATTGCCTACCTTGTACACCACGTGGTCTTGCCACCGAAACTCCCTCAAAGTCCGGACGCAATTGCTGAACATGAAATGTTTCTACTAGATACCACAATTGCCGCCTTACAAGAATTCGATTCTTACTTAACTTGCCCGGCACAATCCCAAAAAGTGAAAACTGTCATCTCCACAGTCGATAACCTACGGAAGGCTAAAAGTTTTGTATCATGTGCCGATGAACTGCAACTTGCATCTCAACTAGCATCTCAACTAGCAAACATGGGTAGTGGTATGACTCAGGGCGCGATCCCGCTCGAGATTCCAGCCCAAAACGCCGGAATGATCATCAGTAGACAAGGGAGCTGGATCATTTTCGAGGCATTTGAGCTTTCACCTTGTAATGCAGCCGTTACTTCAGTCAAAGGTCGTTCAATTCGCTTATTCCCGGCTTGTACTTCTAGGATGAAATTGGAATCGTTCAACGCGAGAGGGTTTCAAGCCACCTTGAGTCAAACAATCACTACTATGTCATCCCAGCCAGCTCTTGGGTTCATGGAACAAGATAATGAAACATCGCATCCAGGAATGGTGACCAATTTCCTCATGAGTTTCATCGCGGCTCTCGGGGAGTCTACTACAACATCCGGTGTGTACAAAAATACACGTGAAGAAATCATATGGGGCAACAATAAGGAGCCGTGGCGAAGGGATCCATTATGGTTGCTGCTTCGTGTGTCAATGCAACTCCAATTCTACCGCACCTCGACAAAGCCTGGTTCAGATGGGAACCTCTACAAACCGTTTATGGCATTTTTCCTTTCTCGGATCCTTAAAATAGCTAGTCAACATATGGATATCTTCGGAGCCGAATTCATATATGTCATCTCAGCGAAACTTATGAAACGTATTCAGAAACTAAAGAGCTCGTCGAAGATAGGATCATCGTTGGCTTGGATGAACTCAATTTCACAAGTGCTAAAGTCGACACATGATCTGGTGAAAGATTCCTGGGAGTATGTCATTGATGAAAGTATAAATGCGGATGCAAGAACATTAGAAGCTTTGCGACCCGAGAACGACCTTGATGTTAGCTTACCGGAACTCTCGAAATTCATCAACAAAATCTGTGCAAAGAGGCAAATCTTAGGAAACCCGAAATTTCACCCTACAGATGAGTTTGCTAACCTTCCCAACGACGAACTCCCTTGTGTTATCCGATATCAGGGCGAATACCGATACTTGGGCCTATTGCGCATTGAAAGTTGGGTTCAACTTAATCTTCACGTCTGGCTCGATCGCCACATTGCAAGTAATGAAACTTGTGAAAGCATCTGCAAACTTATCCAAGACTACCATTTAGAAGCAGCAGATATCTACAAAGGCTTACCTGGAAGCCTTTCCATCATGTACCTAACTATCATGGAGCTTTGGGTTGCGCTCGACAAATCCGCGTGTCATTTGCACAACCTATTACAAGAATACGACCCGCAGGTTCCCTGGCAGATACTCCAATCTCTCCATCTACCACTGAAGAGCCATTTGCAGAGACTACAGCATGTGGAAGATTACCTACAGTCTCGTAAAAAATCTGCAAACTCCCAATACCCATCTCTATTTCGAAATTTCGGTCACCAGTCGTCATTTGCTGTCAAATTCTTTGACCAGTCTGCTTCTCATCAGACCATGCTCTTGCAGATTAATCAAGAGGCGAGCAAAAGTAAACTTGGAAAATGTAAGGAATTGTCGGCCAAGAAAAGGAAATACAAAACCCTGATGGAAAACTACGATCAGAGCACTTGTGATGTGAAGTATGTTCGAAATCGACAAACTGGAAAGAGTGATGTTCGACATGCTCCCAGGTGCAAACGATGTGGGTTCAAAGTACAGGCCTCACTACTCAGAATCCAAGTTCATGAATGGCCTCTGCCTTCTAACCCCTCTCTAGCAAAAGCTACAGTCTTTGAACTCATGGTACCTAGTTCTATACGAAATTGGCGCGATACGACTCTCTTCCTCATTAAGGATGTACTAGAGTCAGACTACGCAAAACAAGAGCAACCAAGAATGTCATTCCTTCTTTCAGAAGACCATGGTTTACCGCAGCTCTCCTCCCGAATTCACAACAAGACCCAGCGCGTTTTTCCGTTGTCTCAAATCAAACCTAATACTAGGAGCTACTATTTGGGCAATGGTCTGAACCCTGCTTCGAGCCTCTCAGAAGAAGATGTGTGTGTCAAAAACGGTCTTCAGTACGTATACTACGATACGGTAGAATCAATCTTCACCGATCTTCTAAATCCTACCGAACGAGTATCACAAGCTTGCACATATCAACTACCGCCTCAATCATCAAACTTGCAGAAGTATCTTTCACGACCGCCCTCACAACCTAGCGGCATCCCTCCCAATGAGGTAATTGCAAGTCAGTATGAGTGTCCCGCCCATATCTCTCTTCACGAGTATAAGGCACTCTGTTCACTTCCACTTGGAGTCAATCTTCAGTACCTTAATATATTAGCGCAACTATCAATGCCTGCACTGGACTTTGGGAAGCCCGAAACTCAATTCTTTATTCTCCAAATAATACACCAAGCTAGCCCGCCATCAAACCAAAATTTAGGGCGAGCCGGACACACAATTTTAGCAGATGATACCTTTGGTGAAACCTTACTATTCCAGCTCGATGCCTCGTCGCGGAGACTCGCAGATAATTGGCATTCGTGGCGCGCATTAGCAACTTATATAGCGCTAACGGCAAGGCTATTAACCCTTACCAATACATCAGATACCCAGGCTGGATGCCTCACATTCCTCAACCAGGCTCGAGATATTTGTACAAAGTGGCTAGTCATGCTCGAAGAAAGGGTACAAACATTGACAGATGGCCAGATTAGAGCTGAATTTCAATCCAGGGCTTTGGAAGTGGCTCTTGTTTGTTTAGGTACATTTGATGTGGATCAAAAATACGTGGATGAGACTCTAGAGAAATTTCCATCTGCAGCATCCATATTCCTTCAATATTCAATATTGATACAACAGAGTAAAGGCGCCATTTCATCCAATGAAGGCTCCTTACATAGCACGATGCTACAAGCTTGGCGCTCACTAACATACAGAGTGGTCCCGACTATCAGAGCTCAGATTCTTCGCCAGAGCAACTGTCTCAACAACGCCGTCGCCTTTTATTGGTCCGCCTTCCATCCAACAGAAGCTTGGAAGCCTCTTAGTAATCTTCAAAATCATTGGCTTGTCGTTAGAGCTACTTCGGGAGAGAAAGGACCTAGGTCAATCGTGTAGGTACTAGCGCTTTCGAATTCTCCCGTATTTTCTTCCCTCTATCATTATAGCCAAGATAACATTGAGTTTCTCAATTGCTAAGAATTATACTAACTTTTGAGTAGCCACTTCAATCTACTAACAGCAGAACTTCTTGTCAATGGCATGCCTTTAGACCGACTCCCTCAGGAATACATAGACCATGCTATGTACTTTCGACTTTTTGGCAAAACATCCTTCGAAGTCTCACCAACTACTGTTCCCGGATTACGATTTTCTACTAAACGTAAATATCGAGGCTACTATCTTTCCATCGGAATGGATAACTGCGATATGATGGTTCATGCGGTCCGAGATGCTGAACGTTTTGATCTCCTTCCTTCACGATTGTTCGTCAACAAAATTCCTCCCGCATTTCTGGATTCGTATACTCACTGGTACGACCACAATAATGATATAGTCGAATTCCGACCCTACGAACACACATGGTCATCTCAATCTGCCCATTGGCGCCTGGAGAAGGTTGGCTCCTTCTGGCGGATGACAAAACTCGGAGTTACACTCATTAATATGGCTTCCAAAACTGCATTGGTAATATCAGATATTTTTGGACCGCTAGAGGATCAACTCCACATTCATATCCTTTTTAACGAACCCTCAAAACGTCTTGATATTGACTTACCTAGACGACACATATCGTTTTTCTTGGACCACAGAGGATGTGAAATCCAGTCTCGAGAGTTTCATGGCATGGTTGTCGATCAAAATCAAGGCATTGGGGCCTTAATTGGGCTGTCAAACAAGTTGGTGTTAAAGCACAAATTTGGACACGAAAACCGCTTAGCCTTAATTCCGGAGGGCACCGTTTCATACAAGAAGACGTCTAATCATATGTCGGTATACCTTCAGAGAAACCGTGAGGCAAAAGTACATACATATCATCTCGATCCTATTCTCGGTAGACTGGTGGACAATGGCAATGTACAAAGCAGACTATTTCTGTGCTATCTACATGCCCTTACCTCATCCTGTCTTCCGGATCCGCTAACAGGCTGTACTGGAACTGAGGCTGCCATAACAATCCTGCGTTCAGCGGCAACACGATCCTTCGAAATTTTAACAAATGAAAACATTTTTATCTTGGAGAAGATTGCAAGACTAGCCCCAGCGCGAACCTGCTATCCTCAAAATCGACAAGATATGCAAATAATTAAGTGGGATTGTAACCTCCCTGCTCTATCTCAGCATTCCAGCTTCTACATATTGGCCCGGGAGATTTTTGATATTGCTCGGATGCAGAAGCTATTTCACTCTCCCGAACTATACACAGAGCCACCTATTCTTAATTTCATTGATTCTCATCTTCTAGAACGAGATTTGATACGCACTTCGGTTTTCCGTGTCTCTGAATTCGGTGCCGAAGATTGTCTCCTGCAGATGGATGAGGCGTATCATTCTAGAGATAATGAGAAGGATGGTACAAGGGGTGAGAGGTCATTTGTGGCAGCAAGTTTGATCTTGCGTAACCCACCAGCGCTGCATGCAACCCCCCTCTCTTTTCAAAATATCCGCCAAGGCTATTTCAGCTATGGTATGATTGATGGCCCTAACCGGCCATTAGACCAACTAAAATACGATGCACGGTGGCTTGGAAACCACTCTAAAGACATTTCTAACATGTGGTGCGCCTTGCATTCTTCTCTTGCTGAGTCACCAAATTCTTTCAACAGATTTGATATTGCAATCTGGTTATCAACAGCTGCATTCTCAATCGAGACAGATATGAAGATCATAGACGCGCTTGCCGCGTTCTATAGACTGAAATCTTTCAGGTCTCTGAATATTCCTCAAGTCGACAAGTTCAGTCTCAACGAAGGCGATGTTTTGATACATTCACAGCTACGGACTATCATTTCATCTGCTGGACGAGCATTCCACAACGCTTGCCCAGAAGCAACACTCCCAAAAGAGGTAGGTGAAACTGAAATTCAATGTCAACGGCGAAGACAGGCAAAGTTCAAGAGCAAAATATCTTCAATAGTGACTGCCTTTGTGCAAGCTCTCGAGTCTCAGTGGCCTTGCGAAAGTCCACAAGCGCCGTCCATTCAGGATGCGGACAAATATCTGAATATACCCAACGCCATGAATTCAGTTCGAGCAAGGTTCAAAATTTGGTACGAGAATCGAAAATTTTACCAATATCTTGAAAGGGTCACTTCAACATTAGCTGCCGCTCCACAGATCGCTGTTGAGGTAACACTACCTAGTTGCCCCAACGCAACCCCAAATGGGATTTCTGAAACTCAGCTACATTGCCTCAGCCTGAGAGATATCTTTAGCTCTCCCATGCCACTATTTTCGCCACCGCCAGAGAGCCTAGGGCTTCCTGAACAAGAGTTGAAAAATAACTTCAGAGACACAAAGACTGTAGATCGCCTCACCGTTCTCTGTCAAAATCTTGAAAAGCTAGCTCAGTCGAGATGCGAGAAGACATATGTACGACATCTAGAGCTAAGTGTTGGGGCACTTCAAGAGTTTACCATAGATACCGTGACAGTTTCCGTAAACTCCACCTTAATGAGGTCACTGCACCAATATCAGATGGACACCGAGGATTACCTAGAAAATCTGAACACTGGTTTGTTACATACGGTCAAAGGGAATTTACAAAGATCTGGAGACATTGCGACCTATATTCAGCATTCGCCTCGAACATCTCCAACTTTCTGGCTTCGTCAATTAAGCCGAGAACGCTGGAAGGTCCTATCTGCACAATGGAAAACCGTTATTATCCAGTATGCTCTTGCAGTTACAGAAGTTCAGCGTGCTCATAGATTGATTTCCATGACCAAGAACCCACTTGATCTCACAGACGAACTAAAGAACAGCGGCCATATCAATTGGTCACCCTCTGCCTACCCCGAATCTTTACTTTTGGAGGTGGAGAGCGGGATCATGATCCGAGAAGTACAAGAAGATATAGCCAGTCAAATGAGAAGTCCCCCGAACGATCGAAACTCGGTAATGCAACTAAATATGGGGGAAGGCAAGTCTTCAACGATTGTCCCAATCGTCGCGGCTGCTATGGCAGATGGAACTAAGTACGTTAATATTATCTTTCTATAGTCGCGTCCTTTCTATCGCATTCTACCATGTTATCCATTTCCCCTGTTTTTCGTTGCGCTAGAAATTTCATTTTGGCATTTAGTTCATTTTTAAAATGCCCAGTTGCTATAATACCAATGCTTCTCTTATGTCTCTCGTTACTTTCACCTCATAATTTCCATACAGAAATTGCTAATAAATACCCTGCTTCTAGATTGGTCAGAGTAATAGTAGCAAAGCCACAATCAAGGCAGATGTTCCAAATGCTAGTTTCAAAACTTGGCGGTCTTCTGAATCGGCGAATATACCATATGCCATTCTCTCGGCAATTAAGACCTACCACAGACGAGGGAATTCTCATCGGAAACTTGTACCGTGAATGTATGATGAATGGAGGTATCCTTCTCGTACAACCAGAACACATCTTAAGTTTTAAGCTGATGGGTATCGAATGCCTGCTTTCCGAGCGGAAGTGTACTGGACAATCTCTGCTACATGTGCAAGAATTTTTTGATAAAAAATCTCGGGACATCATTGATGAGAGCGA
The DNA here is from genome assembly GCA_013620735.1 of Clavariopsis aquatica. Classification (NCBI taxonomy): domain Eukaryota; kingdom Fungi; phylum Ascomycota; class Dothideomycetes; order Pleosporales; genus Clavariopsis; species Clavariopsis aquatica. Next base: position 34,561 of record JAAZQE010000034.1, on the reverse strand, counting down.
CGAGAACTTCTCCCCTCGATTTGAGCTAGTATACGCCATGGGCGCCCAGAGACCAACTGAGCTAAGCCCAGAAAGATGGACGATTCTACAAACAATACTCGGATACGTCGCACGGTTTGCCAAAGAGATCCACACAGCCATGCCAACGTCGATTGAATTTGACGGTAGGTGGGCAGGCAGATTCCCCCGGATTAGGACGCTACGAAAAGATGCAGACAAAAACCTGCTAAACCGGCTCGCGAAACACATATGCGATTATGGCTTTCCCAAATTCTCAATAGGTCCTCAACCGCAATCTGTCAAGGATGCTGTCTTGAAATATATCACTAAATCTACGCTTACCACTGAAGAGATTTCTGCGGTTGAGGGGAGTAATTTCTGGACAGATTCAACCAAAAGCATTCTCCTTCTCTTGCGTGGACTCATTGCTGGGGGAATTCTGCGTTTTGTATTTGGTTCCAAGAGGTGGAGGGTCAATTTTGGAATTGATTTGAATCGAATACCGGCGACTAAGCTCGCTGTTCCCTTTCGATCGAAGGACAGCCCCTCTCCTCGCTCAGAATTCAGCCACCCTGATGTTATCATCATCGTTACATCGCTTGCCTACTATTATGGTGGCTTAAGCGACGAAGACCTCTTCAACACCTTTGACCATTTACTTACCTCAGATCAAGCTAATGTTGAGTATGAACTTTGGGTTGCAACCGCGGGACCCGAGTTTCCTGAAGCCTTCCGTCACCTAGTTGGCATTAATATAAAGGACAGAATACATTGTGTCAACCAAGTTTTTCCAGCTCTAAGATACTCCAAAGCTTTGGTAGATTATTTCCTTTCAAGTCTTGTGTTTTCAAAGGAAATGAAGGAGTTCCCCCAAAAGCTCTCTGCGTCAGGCTGGGACATTGGCCAGGTCAAAGCACATCCTACCACTGGTTTCAGTGGTACGAATGATTCTCGGCACGTCCTTCCGCTCAACGTTGAGCATCTAGACTTGCAAAAGCAGCGGCGTACTAATGCATTAGTTCTGGGATATTTGCTTCAAGATGAGAACTCTACCATCAACATGCCACCAAGGACCACATCAGTACACTCTGATGCAGAACATCTGTTGGCAATTTTGAGTGTTGAAGATCCGCCCATCCGAGTTATACTTGATGTTGGGGCTCAGATACTTGAGCTGAACAACCGCCAAGTTGCAGAGAAGTGGCTTAGTATGAGCAGTGAAGAGTCGACAAAAGCAGTAGTTTTCTTTACTGATGACGATGAGCTATCCGTCATAGACCGAAATGGGCGTTTAGAGCACTTGCAAGTGTCACCATTCGCGAGGCAGCTTGGTGATTGTCTTATATTCATGGACGAAGCACACACAAGAGGGACTGATTTGAAACTTCCCCAGAGTTACCGGGCTGCAGTGACACTAGGAGCAAAACTAACTAAAGATAGATTAATCCAAGGTACGTGATAACATATTCTCACTAAGTGGTAGTTTTTTAACTGTTTTGTAGCGTGCATGCGGATGAGGAAGCTTGGTAAAGGGCAATCAGTGATCTTTTGCATCCCAGAGGAAATTAAGATCAAGATCTATGAGGACATAGCTAAACCGAAGGATTTGGAAATCGAAGTTGCCGATGTATTAGCCTGGGTCATCTCTGAGACCTGGGCTGACTTACGCCGAAGCATGCCGTTATGGGCTGTCCAAGGCCGTCGTTTTGAGGAACATAGGTATCTCCTTAATGGAGCTCGGACAACCTTAGGGCAAGCCCAAGAGTTTCTGGAAGACGAGGCTCAGACACTTGACCATCGCTACCGGCCGCGGTCGGGGGAGACATCCGATATACTTGAATTTGAAGGCTGGGATACCTCCAATGACAACATCAACGCGATCATCCGTCGATGTAATGATTTTGGAACCATGGATTTCACTTCATCTAACCTACATGAAGAGCAAGAGCGAGAGGTTGCCCCTGAAATCGAAGCAGAACGCCAAGTTGAACGCCCTGGACCCATGAAGGCGGCAAATCACCATCTACATCCCGATTTAGAATCTTTGGTAGATAGTGGTGTCATGCCCAAAGGTTCAAGAGCTTTTATTCCTGCTTTTGAGGCACTCAATTCTTCTAGTGCCGCTTCACATATCAGTCTTAGACAGTTCCCTAGAGACCTTCTCGTAACACAAGATTTTGTAAGCACAGTCAAACCTCCTTCAGGACTCTCCACAGAGTCCTACGTTTCCGACTCATATCAACGACCCATACAATTTATTCTTGGAGTTTGCAGGACGTACACGGACACTCGCAAACATTTGATCATCCTGAGCCCCTTTGAAGCAAACGCTTTACTCCCCCGAATCCGCCTATTGGGAAATGTTACGTTACATATATACTCACCGCGGCTAAACTTGTGCTACCAGCCGCTTGACCGATTGAATCTTTACACTATCGGTCGCGCATTTGCCCCAGAGTCTGTGGGTAGCAGCTTAACCACTCAACTCAATGTCTATGCTGCACAGGTATATTTTAGCAGCTTCCGCCAATACGTCGAGACATGTAGATTCCTCGGGCTTTCGTGCAAGAGTGCAATAGACAAGGACGGTGATGTGATTATGACGGACTCACTGTTTGTTAATGCCACCGGGAAGTGGGGGCTCACAAATCCGGTCAATTTCCTGAAGGTACTCTTCACGAAAGTGAGAAGAAACTGTCAAGGCATAGAGAAGACGCATATGGGAAAGACACTTGATGGAGCTTATCTCGAAGAGTCTGACTTCGAGTAGTGGCTTTTGCATTCTTACTCTCTGGACATCTTCAATTTTACACAAAGTACGGGGTGACGGGCAGATCTAAAAGTTCAGAAAGCTGGGGAGAGACATTTATGATTTAAATATTTTCTTATTGGGTTGGCGAAGGATTTATACAGTGTCTAGCTTTATTTGCCTTTTTTTTCTAGCGGGTGGAAATGAGGTATAGACCTCGCATTCCACCATGAGGAGAGATTCTATTTTCAGATATTTAGGACGTAGATACACGAGGACTTGCTTATTTATCTATATCTATTTATTAGTTCTCTAGCATGGAATATATTAGAGGGGGGCGCGGGGAAGTCCCAAGGAGCCCTTATGAATAAGATGCTCTTCATGATTCTCACTTGAGCTGACTGTACGTACTCATCTTTGTCGCAAAATTAAAGTTTGCGTCTTCGACCACATGACTTGAGGCCTGAAACCCAAGCAAGTGCTAGATGTTCATGGCATCACTTAGAAACACGGGCCCATGGAGGGCCGAAGATGGAAAAAGAACCGAAGTGAGGCGGAAGCTTAGACATTGCGCACGGACCTCGCCAAGGTGCTGTGTTGCCTGGCAGCCACGACTTTCCACAACAGCAACCTTCCCTGTCTCTATCTTGCCACCATTTTCTTTCGCCTTTGTGCAGGATATCGTGACCGTTTGGCGCTTTAATGTAAGACACTTTTCACCGCAGGCTCTTCATCCCGCTAGCTGCTGGACCGGGCGAGGTGAATCGTGAGATGGCCAGTGCTGTGGATCTTCTCCTTTCACAGCACCTTCAAAATCACGCCGCAGCAGTTTTATCCACGTGGACTAGGACTGCTGCCCCAATGAGTGCTTCACCCGCACAAGATATAAGACTCTGTACAACCTTCTGGGGCCGGCGCCAACCTCGATTTCCACCCGGCTGAGCACAACCTTCCTGGACAACGATTCTTTGAACTTTGACGCAGCCCCGAAAGACTAACAACAACCTAGAATGGACCCAGTTAGAAGGTATCGAAAAGCATACGATGCTATGATCCATGTTAGCCAACTTCTGGAAGCACGCTTGAACCAAGAAACAGATGGCGATGCCGAGAGTGCGACTGGAGACGGAGCCGTGCCTGGTGTGTTGCTAGAGAATGATGACCCAGACAGTATGGAATGGACGCCTACTGGAACCAGCGGTGATGCAACCCTGCCTGCAGTTTGTGGACCACCGCCTACTACATCGAAAAATATGCGCCATCTCCTGCCCAACGGTGGAGATGGCGAATTCCAGCTTCAAGATAAGGACGATAATACTGTCCTTCTCCACAAGCTACAGGAGGGTGTAATCATGGACGAATGCATTGATAAGCTGGTTCGCGACTTACCGGATGTTTTAAGCTATGACAACTCAGCCACCTTTACTCCATCAACGATTGAAGTGCCGAAAGACTTTGGGCTACAACTAAGCATTTCTATCAACCACCATCTGGCTCAGGTGGCAGATCGCAAATTGTTAGAAAAATATCGGCGACTTTTAGGCTACCGCAAGGACCCTGCAAAACGGAAATCTATCAAGCTGGGTTTCGATCCTACCGATTTGATCAAAAAGCAAGCTGTTGCTTTCCCAAGTAACACAACCACCCGAGACTCTACCCTTGATAACGATATTCATCCCATTTTCCGAGCAGACAATTTCCATGGGTGCCCAGATGCAGTGTATGAGATTCTCAAACCTGCTCTTCGACTTAGCACTCTACTACTTTTCTCTCGAGCTACTTCCCCATTCTGGCATACCTTAGTGTTTGGAGACAGAAAACCATGTCAGGCGACATCAGAAGAGTACGGGCAGCCCTGTTATCGAATCCGCGAGGATGTAGCCTGGTCAGAAGAAAACGCAGTGGCCTTTAAGAGCTTCTTGGACAAGCAAGTGGATACGGTTCACTTCATGTTCCATAGAGACCCTCTGCCTCCAGATCCGGCATACGCATCAATGGGCCTTGTAGCCGATTACAAGAACGGGCTGATGAGGAAACTGGACAGCAAGTGCCACACTAGCAAGATCTGTCTACATTCTGACTTCTACACAACTGCGAAGAAGTTGAGTCTCTTGCAGTACCCGGAACCCGCTATGGTGTTACGTTTCAACCTTTTTTTGGCCGTCTGTCTTGCACACGAAATGGCACATTTCATTGAAGTTTCCGGGCCCCACCACGAACATCCACTGGGGGAGCCTGAAGTCTTTTTCAACGACAACATGTGGACCGAATCTGGCATTGCGTTTGAACTCAAGATCTTTGGTGGCAGACTACATCCGATTTCATCAAGGGTCGACTGTGGACTTGGTCTAGCTGTTTTGAGCTACCCTCTGAAGGAGGTCTACGATAAAGAGGATAATGTCCTGTATACTCTTCCGATGGACTACATCACAAAAATTCAACAAAAGGAAACATGGGAGCAAGATTTCAGTGAATCTGGTCCAGACACATTTCATGTGCCGCGGACTGGATGCAGATCTATTGAGATAAACGGGGCGAATCTGATGGTTTGGGAAGATGAAAAAGATGCGGACATATCGGATCACATTGACGGACAAGACACCACTTTCCACCGCATGGACGATGGGCAAATTGTCAAGAACCCGAACTCAAACAATCGGAAGCCACAGCGACAACCTGAAGCCCGGCGGTGGAGCCCGTATGGACGAAACAAGAAACCTGGTATTGAGACTGTCCCATGTGTAGCAAACGACTTTGTGGAAGTGGAAGGCAAAGAACCATTAGAGAAGCCGGGAGAACCTGAGGTACAGGATGAAGTCGAAGAGAAGGGAACTGGCGACAAGGACGAGGACATGTTGTGAATGCATCTATCATTGGCGTCTTGGGTACCATGTCTGATATCGATTGAAAAATTTGCCAGCATTTCTGCGTGCATAGAAGCATTATTTAAAGCATATTAGGTGTCTTGGAGTATAGGACAACATCTAGATTGTAGACTGTATGGCATGGTTACTCTACTGCACGGCGACTGAGAAATGATATTACAATACTAGTGAAGTGATTTCACAAGTAGTGGAAAAGTCGCAAGCTGACTTATCAAGCTTTTGACACTTGAGAAATAGTAGATGAAGGAATCATCTTGTGTATCTGAGGTTGAAACACGTGACTGAATCTTTCGCTTAAATGTGTGATGTCTTGGCGGAATCGCAAATTCGAGATTCTCAAAGCCATCACCAACAAACCACCAGTTTCTCCCCCAGGACTTACTCTGCACGACCTCGATCGACAACATGGCAGACCTTCCGAAGGAAATCCCAATCAAGGCGGTGCAGGTTGAAGCGCTGGTTTGTCGCCCATTTCAAGTGCACGAGAAACCCCCACTAACCCCTCGCAGGTTGTTCTCAAGGTGATTAAACACAGCAGCGCGACCTTTCCCACCCCAGCGACGGGATCTCTAGTGGGCATGGATGTGAACGGCACTCTTCAAATCACCAACACCTTCCCGTTCCCCGCCATCGATGCCCCGGCACAGGACAGCAATAGCAACAGCAACAGTCACCAAGACAACACCTCTAACCTCGCAGCAGCAGCCCCGCGCGCGAAGGCGAACGTGGCATACCAGAATGAGATGATCAAATTTCTGCGAGAGGTGAACGTGGATGCGAACAACGTCGGCTGGTACATGAGCACAAGTATGGGCAACTTCATCAACTTGAACACAATCGAGAACCAGTTCTTCTACCAGAAGGAAATGAACGAGCGGACCGTGGCTCTTATCCATGATGTGAGCAGAAGTTCGCAGGGAGCTCTCAGCCTCCGCGCATTCAGGTTATCTCCAGCTTTCATGGCTGCCTACAAAGAGAGCAAGTTCACCACAGAGAAGTACATACACCTAAACCACCGCCTCGAATCCTTTGCTAATAAACACAGCCTCCAAAAGAGTGGATTCCGCTACCAAGACATTCTCGTTGAGCTTCCACTAACGATCCACAACTCACATCTCCTCACCTCGTATCTACACCAACTGCCCTCGAGCATACCTAAGGAAGAGCTTGACTTCCCGCCGAACATTGCCGCCCTACAGGCCGACCCGAACACCCCTCAGCCGCCTCTTTTCCCGAATTATGACTCTTTAGATCTTTCAATCGACCCATACCTCGAGAAAACGTGCAATCTGCTCCTCGAGAGCATTGATAATCACCACACGGAGCTCAACAACCACCAATACTACCAAAGATCACTTGGAAGGGAACAGGCAAAGATTACGGCTTGGCAGCAAAAGCGAAAGGCAGAGAATGCGGCGCGAGCGGCATCGAAGCAGCCGCTGCTTCCAGAGGACGAATGGCAGAGGCTCTTCAAGTTGCCCCAGGAACCCAGCAGGCTGGAAGTGCTGCTCAACTCCCGACAGGTGGAACAGTATGCGAGACAGGTGGATGGCTTCACAGCAAGTGTCAGCTCGAAGATGTTCGCGGTCAAGAGCAATTTGCTCCCTGGGGAGTAGGGAAATGGAAAGGAGATGTCTCTTGTAATGCTTCCTCTCACGGCATGGTCACGGCGTTGGGGGTGGTAGATTCTGCAACCTGGGGATATGCTCTGTTTGGGCGTGAACGATAACTGTAGGCTACAGACTATTTGCAGCGCAATACATGTTGCGCCATGGCATATTGAGTAGTAGCTCGCCTGCATCAGTTCGCCTTGGGGAGAATAACAAGAGTGTGGGTGAGACTTGTGCCAGCAGATGCAGGTTGAATTCGTAGGGATGTAGCCAGCTCTATTGAATAATGCGGCCCAGCGATGGTGTCGGTCCTGAGCAGGCAAAACGGCATGATTCTGGGGCGTGAAGGAATATCACGAATACCACGAATATGCTGACCTGACAAAGACAATAATCGAGACCCATCTGCCACGGTGCGGCCGTCCAGACGTTTCTTTGAGCGGAGCGGCAAAATCCAAACAGATGCAAACAATAAAACAACATCCTGCTGTTACCGTAGCCCACCTGCACTCCCTCCACCATCCCACCCGCGCGCGGTCAAAGCTTTCCTGATCTTCAGGTATCTAGCTTGGCATCGGCGACGAAACAAACAGCCGGCGATGAACTCTCAACTCCCCATCCATCACCTCCGAACATTGCAGCCTGCAGAGCTGCAGGCGTTGCACCAGTCGCCCGATGGCACGCTCCACCTGTCTCCGGGCTTGCAAAGCCTCGATGCGATAGCCGCAGAGGCGAGCGATGCCCTCTTCCAGCAGCGATACCACCTAGGCGAACCCCCGCAGGCAACGCACGGATTGCATGCCCAGCATCAATATGATCATAATCCAGGCCTTCCGCACTCACAGGCACAGTTCCAGTCCATTCCTGCGGGCTACCAACATGTCCCGAATCGCTTCAATCTGATCGCCGCGCCTCCGCAGCACCTCCAGGCGCCCCCACCTCCCCCACCTCTTCCTAGAGCCCCGCAGCAGATCGTCGACCTCGAGCCACAGACGGAATATGCACAGGGCCAGGATGCTGACGATACGCCGGTGACGAGTCACGGACAGTTTGAAGGGCTGAAATTGATTGCACACCCGCCGAATCTAGACGAATGGAGGGACAAGTTGTTCCATGTGGATGATACCGTGACATTGACTGAGGATGAGTATATTTGTCCAGCTTGATATGTGGCGGATTATATCTTACTCCCTCTCTACAGATTCCAGACCTATTTCCCCCACATTGACAATGTATATTCACACCGCTCGACCCAACGCCATAAGCGCAAACGATTTGTCTCCCACTACTGGGACTGCCGTCTCAAGGGTCGACCCCCCGGCACAAAGAAGTCGACAGACCCGGACAAGAAGAAGCGAAAGCGTGTAGCGCGTGAACGGGATCTTTGCGATGTGAAGATTAAGATTACAGAGTACTTCGATGGCGCAGAGCTGACTGAACAGACGGGCCAGCAGCCTCCGATGGATACCATGGATGGCAATCCGTTCTTTGCCCAATCGCAAGTGCCTACTCAACAGCAGGTCAATCCATGGGGTATGTCAAATATGGGAAGTGGTATGCCTATGCATCAAGCAGCAGCTCCACCGAAGAAATTTTACACAATACAAAGAGTCAATGGCAATGGTGGGAACGGAAAGGGTGACGGGGTCGCGGGGCCGCATAAACATAGCCTCGAAGAGAGTGACAAAGTCAAGAAAAATAGTGTCATACGGTGGATGTTGAAGAACGAGCGAGATAAGAAGAGAGTGCAGGTAAGCCGACAATCTATTTGTTCATTTCCCATGTCCAATCTTACCTCGGATCTTACAACTGCTGTCTGCTTTCACATTATTTGGGAGACCTCACAATTGACCACCAAAGTCAAAAGTGGGTAGTGCTCTGGAGTGGAAATTTCGATGCTTTGGCAAAAAAAAAAACGCATTCATGTATTTGTCCCTTACAAAAGGGTCACGTTGTCTTAGGTGGGGAGAGTCTCACGCGATTTGATTTTGCGGGGTCGATTTATGATCTCCTTTGCTTCAAGTCCAACTGACATTATGCCCTTCATGCATTCCGCGCTTCTCTCTGTCTCTCTACGTTGTTTCGCCTATAATTTCTATTTGAACCCAGCTTAGGTCATCTTTCTCTTCCGTACAGATATATCCTCTGCCGACACTCCTTCACAATATCCAATAGCAATATTAACTGTCTGCTTAAAAATGGCTAACGTAAATCAGGGCGTTGATACACAGAAGAAGACCTACCACAAGAAGGCAACCGGTAATGCTCTGGTGACTGTCAAAAGCCACTCCAAGGAAGACGAACTAAAACTATACGGCAGCTGTTTCTGGCAAGTCCATTTTCTCTTCAGTATCTGAAATTTGACATTGTGGAATAGAACATGACGTCAACCATTTTTCCATCCCGCTAACTGCATCGATAGTCCTTTTGTACAACGCGTCTGGATATCGCTCGAGCACAAGAATATACCTTATCAATATATTGAAGTTGACCCCTACAAGAAGCCACAGTCTCTCCTCTCCATCAACCCACGTGGTCTCGTCCCCGCTATCCGGCATGGCCCAACATGGTCGACGTATGAATCCACAGTCATCATGGAGTACCTAGAGGATCTTGGGACTGGACCTGCTCTTCTCCCCCCTGATGCCCAAACCCGTGCTACATGCCGTCTCTGGACCGACCACATCAACCGTCTCATAATTCCATCCTTCTACCGTCTCCTCCAAGTACAAGACCCTAATGACCAAATTTCTCACGCAACCGAGCTCCGCAGCGAAATCGGCAAGATCGTCGACGCTGCGGACCCCGAAGGCCCGTTTTTCCTCGGTCGCACTTTGGGTTTCGTTGATGTACAAATCGCGCCATGGGTGGTACGGTTGAGGCGAGTGCTGTCGCCATATAGAGGTTGGCCGGAGCCTGAGGAAGGAAGTCGATGGCAGAGGTGGGTTGGTGCGATTGAAAACGAAAAGAGTGTGAGAATGACGACGAGCGATGAGGCTCTGTATTTGGATAGTTATGAGCGGTATGCGGAGAATAGGCCAAATACCAGTCAACTTGCCAATGCAGTCAATGCGGGGAGGGGGTTACCTTAAGTTGGGAGTGAAAACTGGATAGGAGTTGTGTATATGTTTGACATGATTGTACGATGATTAGTATGCTTTCTTATCAGCGCTTATGGCCAAATAATGCACAAGTATTGTCTTTCGCACGTTGAAACTGTTGAAACGGGTTATTTTTTGCTCTGCACGAGATGGCTGTGTGCTATCTACATCCTGGAGTTGCAAACTCTCCAGGCCCGAAGGCACAACACCTCCCGGAACTCTCTCCTTGTCTATGAATGAATACGCCCAGAGAGATATTTGTGTCAGCCCTCATATATAAGGGGTGATAGATAAACAAGAGCTAGATAGAAGCATATAATACAATGCAAGCGAAAAGACCCTCTATTATGCATTCACTGTTATTTCCTCACATACACACAGACTCTCTCTCTCTCTCTCTTGTCCCACCCCTTCTTACTCATTTGTAATTGTGCACCCTATCTCTATGTGATTATTCCGCCATTGGCCGCCATGTTCAAACAAAGGGCCTTTCCTTCTAACGAACCCCACCAGAACACCCATAGCATGACGTCACACGCAACCCACCAAAGCCGCACCATCATCCATCGTCTGACCACATCTGCCTACCGTACGCGTATCGCATTTCTAGTTAATCTACAGCATTAAACCCCGTCCCCCCCCTTTTTTTCTGCATACACACAAATACATCATCTATAAATACTGGTGCCTATCCTGCTCGCTCTAACGCACAAACATTTCGCCATACACAACGACAACGACGTCTCTCTTCCTCCTCCTCCTCCTCCTCCCCCTCCTCCGCACCACCAAACAAGCCTTCAGCACAGCAGCAGCAGCAGCAGTAAGAATGCCCCTCGTAATTCCCGGTATCCAAAACACATCTGGTGGCGACGGCGCAGACTGGGAGGCTAAGCTCATGGGGAAGAAACTCGGCGATAGCCATGATGAGATTGTGCGTTCTGTCTTTCTCTTTCTCTTTTGGTTTTCCTCTTCCTTTTCCTCCCATTCTTCCCCCTTTTTTCTATCACTATACTACGCTTGCATCCCTCGCTTTCCTCGTACGTGCAAAAGGGTAAA
>JAAZQE010000034.1:0-23150 GCA_013620735.1 Clavariopsis aquatica | reverse complement strand
GAGAGAGAGAGAGAGAGAGAGAGGGGCTGACCTGCAAACTAGACATTCGCCAAGTCTGATCTCCCCAAGGAACACCGGGTCATCATGCCCGGCAGCATGAACACCATGGATTTCAAGCCTGAGAGGGTGAATATCCATGTTGATCACGATGGCACCGTTAAGAAGGTTGTCAAGGGTTAGAGGCTGAGTGAGGATAGCGCAAACCCCGGGCTTGGCTCGGTGGAGTGAAAGCTGGGGAATGTTACGAATGGACAGCGATATTGGCATTGAATACTGGCTGCATAGTAGGTAGCGTGTGGGGTTTCCTTCAATTCTATGTGGGTTTGATTCATGCAACCAACGTGAAGGAATTATGGTGACATGGATGATACTTGCATATATATACATGTCATCATGCCTCTGTGCTGGCTTCGACACCAAACTTTTCAATGTCAATTCGTAGTATAATAAATTGGACTGATTGCAAAATGTTGCTACTGGTATTTGACCCTTTCCATCAGCAATGTTTTCGCCTCCCACCACCCCTTTTCCTTCTCCACGCCTAAACACCGTTCACTCCTCACCCGAAGCTACTCCTTCTAAACAAACTGAAAGGAATAATTAGCGCATCTTCTACCGTCCTATTCCGAAATAGTAAAGCCCGGATCACAAGCATCGCAAACCACAATTTGTACAGTATATGAAGGTAATCATAAAAGTAGGCATACAAATCAAGAAACGAAAAGAACTGAAAGAACTGTGGGAGTCATCTCTCCACATGTCGAATATATCCTTCATAGCACTCGTGACACATTCCCCAAAACGCTTATTTCTTGTCCTTGAGTGCTTCCTGAGCGGTTGGGTGCATGGCCCAAAATTGCGGATCAAAAGATGGCGATGCCGAGAGTTTGGTTCGATGCCCCATCCATTTTTCTCATAATATTCATTTATTCGTTGTTGTTGGTTTTCCAATGACCCTTTCTCAATGACTCCATCACACCCTCCTCCTTTTCCCACCAGCACTGTGACTGTCATTCCTCACCGACCGCCCAACTGCACTCTGCTCACTGCCTCTCCACCCAGCGTACTCAATAACCTCGCCCATGCGTAGTAAGCTCGCATGTACGGGTTCAGGATGCTCAAAACAAAGCATGATGCTACAACGCATGGCCAGCGCTGCGAACCACTTTTTGAGTGTCTTGTCGCTCTTCCGACTCGCTGCGCCAGCCGTCAAGCCAACCCAGAACAGCACACCCGCCATGTCCGCCCAGCAGTCTGACAGATTAGAGTTTTGAATCGCGGTCTTGAGGTTGTTGAGGAGTGCGGTCGGGCCGCTAGGGGTTGGTAAGGGGGTCGGGAAGTATGAGTTAAAGGCTGTGGAAACGGAAGATGTGGTGGGGGTTGAGGATATTGAGGAGCCCGAGGGAACGAAGGTAAACGGGTTGACGGGGAACGCGGGACTGGTGGCATAAGAGGGGCTCGCTGAGACGCCTGTTAGGGGTGAATCATGGCGGAGGGTAGTAGGCGAGACAAGGGATTCGTTAGATTTGTTCAAAGATGTGGATGTGTAGATCTTGGTTGGGTTCTGGCGTTGGGCGGAGGATGTCAGAGCCTGGGATAAAGGAATGCGTTTTATTATCGAGGTGGCTTGGAGGACGGCGGCAGCACGGATGGCCTCGTATGCCCAGTCGTTTTGGGTTAGTACATTAGTCTTTTGAAGCTCTATGGCAGACGGATGCGATGTTATTTTCTTATAGAGATTCTTCAGTGACTGGGCGTTTTGCCGGCTGTGTTCAGTCTCGTGGAGGAAGAGTTCTATCATCATTCTGATATCTCTGAGGAGTTCGAGTGCTCGTGGCGTACATCTCCGCGATCGCTTGATGGTTTCAAAGTCACTGCGCGGGCAAAATAGAGGCGACTCAGGGATGGTGGCAGTGTTGGGATAGTTTTTGGAAGAGGCGGATGAGCAGAAGTCGGTATAAATGCTTGACGGCTTGGCTTCACGGAGGACAGCGGATTCTAGGGATACCCAAGAGAGTGTCGATGCCAGCCGTCCATTTACACCCAGCTGGGTTATTCCCCCGCGCTGTTTGACCATGGTTTCCACGCCGGACTCGTGAAATTGCAGTGCCATCTCTTCGCCACCAATAATCTCGCTAGCAATGAGTTGGGTGAGAGCTATCACATTGAAGTCATCCACCCTTGAGTTGGGGTTGACAAGATTCTGGCCTATAAGGTGAATGACTTCCTGGCGTAGAGCTATGGTCTGAACGCTCTCAATCTGCCGATCGTTGATAGCATCAAGGTGTGCAGAGGCAATGCACAGTGTGCTGAGAAAGGCGTGAGGCGATTTGACCAGCGTTGGAATCCAATGCTGACCCATTGCTCTGGTGCCGAAGACACGGGAACCTATGGTGTGTTAGCAAGGGCGAAAGAGATTCAAGGCGACGTGATTCATACAATGAAATTTGAGCTCCTCGACAGATATGCGAGGATGATGGGCTTGGAACATGGTCCGGAAAGGATCCAGTGGCTTGCCTATAGATTGAAAGGGCTTGGGAGCAGTTTCATCGTACATGAGCTTGACATTAGTGCGCGGGAGTTGGACCATGGGTGCGGATGGGAGGATCATGTCGATGGGCTGGTGAGATTGGGATATCGGGGTTTCGTGCTCAGGTGCTGGCTGGTTGTGGTTATTGTTGGTGTTACTGCTGCTGGATGTAGGCGACAGGACTGGTGGTGATTGTCGCTTGCCTCTCCAAATCTTCAGGGCTTCCTCATTTGGGATGACAATATCGAGATCTTGCTGATCCGCACTCCCAACGCTGAGGCGGGAGTCGGTGGACGCCTCGCTCTGGGGGGATCTCTGGCTTGAGAGGCGATGCCTGGGCTTCTTCTCCTTCTCAAGGTAGCTCCCCATGGCTTTTCTGCGCACCATGGTCATATTCTGGCTCGACTTGAGCTCGGCGGGCGTGTTGCCTGTGATGAAGGTGAGGGTTCCATTCCTCTCATTGGCTGGCGGGGTCTTCATCTTGCGCGGTTGTTGTGGGGCTGAGGACACGAGCTGTTAGCGCAAGGTTCGGGGCTCTAGATGAAGATGCGCAAACCGACTTTCACGCGGAAAAGACATGGGAGGCTAGGAAGGGCTTCCGCACCATTGACAGCATATGAAAAGGGAGGCATTGAGGCCCACGAGAGCGCCGAGTCGGAGCCGGTCGATGCTGGCGAGAGACGGGTGGCAGCATGCAGATGGTTGGCAAAGACGGGGAGGGGCATTTGCGGTGGAGGTGCAGTCATGGTCGGCGGCGGCGGTGGTGGTGGTGGTGATGGTGGTGGTGATGGTGGTAGTTTATGGCTTCGAGGACAGTCGAGGAGGAGGAGGAGGACGGCGTGTGGTATACCATACCTCGACGGAGATGACGAGGGCGTGGGCGTCAATGTGTCCAGGGTCGCGGTGGAGGGTCCAGGATGGTGGATTGATGGTTGGCAGCAAAGTGTGTGCAGGCACAATACGGCGGCGGCGATATATAAAAGAACGGGCGTGCGCTAGACACGAGGGGACGATGTACGGTATCTGATCGTGCGTCATGCACATGCGCTCTGGCGCAGCGCGTGCAATGGCGCGGCAGTCGTTTGTTGGGCGCGCGCACACACACGGTGAGGCAGTGTCGCAGGCAATGGGAGGGCAGAAGCCAGAGGCCAGAGGGGACAGGCCAGAGGGGACAGGCCAAACGGCCCGCGTGAAGGCTGAGCCGCCCGCCTAGACTCGCACTCCCGCTGCCTTACCAATTGCCTTACCAGAGGCGCCAAGCGGCTTACTACCTCCCTGGATCGCACCACAACGGGCAATGGGCATCGCCATCCACCACAACACCAGCTGCTACAGCTGCTACAGCTGCTACCCCCCGCCGCCCACGCTGAGCCGTCGAACCTTGCCCTCAAACCTTGCCATCGAACTTTGCTGTCGAGCGTTGCTGTAGCGCCCGACACTCGCTCTCTCCTCCGCCAGCCCTTTGTGCGCCCTTGCACACACCTCGCACATGCTTCCACCCACTTCTGCGCCCTTCCAACGCCTACCACCACCACCACCACACCTCCCAAGCCCATCTTGAATTCCTTTGTCTGCAGGACCCGCGTCGATGCAAGCGCGGCGCACGTGAGAGGCTGACTCCCGGACCTCGGTGGCAGAAGCAAGCAGCGCACAAGACCCTCGCAAGGCATTCACCGCCTGCTGCATTTCGCTGCGCGCAGTCCTGCTCCTCGACTCCGCCAGATCGTCTACGCGGCCAATCACAACCCATGTCCTTGGGGTATCGAGATGGGCCGTGACGGTGTAGCGAGCACCACCAGAGCTGAGCCAAGCATGCAAAGCATGCACTGTACTGCTGTACTCGCCTGCCCTGCAATAGACAGCTTACGCAGAGCTTGGCAGCCCCTCGGCCGGGCGGGCCGTAGCCCTACTCCCCTGTACCGCCCTGTACTGTACTGTCCCGTGTCGACTACCAGTATTCTCATGGGGTGACAGACAAACTACATCTGAGCCGTGGGAACATCACGCCAATGTGCAAAAAATTCTCACCCTCGGTCCCACATAGCAGCGCTAGCATGAATGAATTGCTACATCGCAGAGCCAAAGTAGTCCTGTGGACTGAGGCCCGTCGGACTACGGCTACTTTCCCTCGAGCTCTGGTCCGGCACATTCCCTCCACTCCCACCAGGTGCCGAAAAGCCAATGTCCACAACTCCCACGCCCGCCGTGGTTCCATTAGCAGCATTCCGCCCACGTCTCGGGATTCCAAGGCTAGCGGTGGAAGTGAAGGCAAAGGGGGGGGTGGCTTGTTCCGCCAAGGGAGATCTCAGCTCCACCAGCTCCAGCGTCTGGCGGAGGGTGGCGCCAGACTCATCCAGTGCCATCAGGAACCGCGCTAGTTCTTTGCACAAGTCCCAGTCCTGCTCTGCTTTGGCCCGCTGCAGGAGCCGCACCACCTGGTCGCTGGCCGAGTTTAGTTCTTCAAACGTGTGAAGTACCAGCAGATACCCCCCTGCCGTTTTGAGGCTGCCCTTTTGCAGAGATTCTTCAAAGAGCTCCTGTGGCGGGGGCAGATTGGAAAAGAGGGTACGCCACGACCGCACTTCTGTCTTGCGAGTGCACTGCACCACAATGTCGAGGTATTGCGAGAAGGAACTCAGAAAAGAAAGCACGCTTGGCAAGAGTGCCTGCTCCGGCGGCGGTGCAGTATCCACTTCCTCGTCGAGCACTTCATGCAGCAGTATCTCTAGCGCGTGGGGGAAATACAACAAATGCTGGTAATGATGGCTCAGATGCAAGGCTGCAGGAGAGTTGTACTGTGCAAGGTGATGTCGCAACAGTGCAGGCAAGAAGAGGTGTGTCTGCAACACTGTCAGTATCATCAAAAGAACCACTGGCCGCGAGTCGGTAGCAACATACCCTTGTTCCAAACCTGACATAGGCGAAGCTGGTGTCTCTGCGCTGCACCAGCTCTGACTCGACCCCAAATACTATCCCCTTATTCAGGAGCGCAGAGAGTGGATAGAAGTCCACCGGAATCTTGACAGGGCTGGGTAGCTCTCGTCCCACTTCAGCAGACGCAGACGACAACACATCCTGCATGTCAATCCACACCCGCACATCATGCCCATCGAAGAAGAATAGTGAGTCCCGCAAATCGTGGCCATGCACCCCGTTGACCACCAGCTCCGCAGACGGACTAGGCGGTAACGAGTCCTCCTGCAGTTCTAGGGCGAATGTAGGATGATCCCGCATGAGTGCATACGTCTCCACGTTCTGCGCTACAATGCGCATTTCATATTTGAGTTCCCCGCCCTCAGTGGTGGTGGGCTGGAGCAAGACCAGTTTGCCATCCACCAGGAATAGTATAGTGGCAACGGCAACATCCTGGGAAGGGTCTCCGTTATCTGGGAATCGTCAGCATTGTTGGAAATATCCCGTCTGTGAGACCCACGTATTTGATCCTCTGGTAGTACCCAACTCAACGCTCGGACACGCGGAGGCGCACGAATGATGCCATGCAATGCGATTTGGCCAACTTGAACCAACTTGACACTAGCATTTGACACGCTAATAATGTAGTGATACAAAATGTTGTCATATGTATAGACGAGAAGGGAATCTTCCCCGGATGGAGCAATGAGTACGATAGGGGATGGCAGTTGTTGCACATGCATTACGTGGTCATTGTCAAGGCTTAATTCCCGCGAGAAAATTCGAATCTAATCAACGAATTAGCATCTCTCTATTTCTAGTGTGGGCGATTATTTTGTTGCGCCTACCTCGTGAGAGTTTTGCGACTCAATCGCCGCAATAAGAACATGGTGATACCAGCACATGCCTCCCCGGACAGTGAAAGCATTCTCCATAAAGGGGTCATCAAACGTCTTCCATCTGCCGCTGTTCACGCTGTAATGTGCAAGACCTCTTCTGCCCGCCACAGCAACATATCTCCCGTCATTGGAAATAACAGCGCTTCGAATAGGCCATTGGTCTACGAGATAATGAGATGGGACTTGAACGTGATGCCAGAGCGAAACATCGGCTGAGATGGTCGTAAGATCGGGCAGCTCGTAGCCCCGGTATATCATGAACCCAGAGCTGGTCTGCATGAGGGACCTCGACACGTTGGCGGAGGAGAAACAGCCAGTGATAGCACTCCGTGCCATCTCCAACAGAAATAAGCGATTGTCGTTCTTTGGGAGTATGAGGATTTCAGCCCCACCGCCAATCCAGAAAGCATCCTGAACGCTGAGTAACCATCCTTCCTCGTTTGTGGTGGAAAGGTGTCGGTCTGTTGTGAAACTAGTGCCTCCGGGCTTCCCATAGACACTCCACATTGCCCACCCATGTTCGTATCCAGCAAAGAGGCAATAACCATCCGGAGAGTACGCCAGCACCATTATTTTTCCCGGCGTTGAGACATTTGGGCGCATCTTGTGAGAAAGGGGTATGTTTCCCGTATAGTCTCGAGCCGTGTAGACGCATATCTCTCCATCAGCACAACCAATAGCTATCAGAGAGAATCTCGCATTAATGGCTGCTTTCACACCATACGCAGCATCCGTTTCTGGTGTGTGGAAGCCATGTCCCCGGAAGAGATTGTGATGTGGTTTGCCTTCTTGCAGAGTGTTCGGGGGTAATCGTTGGACTGCAAATGCCTTTCCATCACCAGTGATCCAGGTTGACAAGTTCATGGGCCTGTCATGTATCATATCCACGATACTGGCCTTCTTCCCCAGCCAAGTCATCCGACTTAAGAGCTCGGTGCTCGTCTGGCTGCCACTGCTGTCTGGCGCCCAGCGAATGCATTGGATTGCAGCCGGTTTTTCTGTTGCAACAATGAGCTCATCATCCAAGGCTAGTACCCGAGCAATTCCAGCATCGACGCGTATGACCATCCGGAAGCGGAGACTAAGTTCCTTGATCCCACTGCCCTCTCCAGGCCCCGCATTCGTGTCATGGTTCCGTTGAATCTTGAAGGCCCCAGTGCCGCTCTGCTTTCGCGAATGCCCTCCGGATGTATTCGAAAAATGTGTTTTGTAGACACGGGATGTGGGGTCAGTCGCGAGGGAGTAGGTAATTAGGAAGCCGAGGGCAGTTTGTACAACGAAAATCTGTGAATCGGGGCGAAGGAGGATATTTATATTAGGACCATAAGTCTTGATGGAATGCGCAGAGCGAAGGACTGAAGCTAGGATGGCTGTGGGCTGAAAGACATTAGCAATTGAACAATGGGGGGGGGAATGCGATATGGACGTACTTTGGTCTGCCAAATGGTTAACGTGGACCAAGTGATGGTCGCAAACATATGCCCGCTACGGGTGACTTTGATTCCAATGATCTCCCCTGAGACATCGTCTTCGGACAATTGCTCGGATCCGCGATGCGGTGGTGCTAGTTTCTGTCCCGCGACCTTCTTATCTACCTGGTTTTTCTCTTTATTTGAAGACTCATCACCCTCCAATAGCCCCTCCGAGCTCGCAACAGAGCTTTCTGTGCTATCGTCCTCCGTCTTTCCCTGTTTCCGGCTATCACTTGTTGGCTCCGCGCCATCGTCGGATGTCCTGGTGTGCTCGGGGAGGGTGTGCTTGGCGGCCGCGAAGACGGAGGGCGAAGAAATGGGCCAATACGTCATGGCGCTCTATGGCAGGTGATGGCTGCATTTGGGCGGGCGCATGCTACTGCGGGAAAATAATCGAGATGCTCATATGAGCTGAGGAGCTGCAGGACGGGTGGCTCAGGCGGGTTCGCTGCAGTCGGTGAAGGGATGTGGTGGATGAGTGTGGCAGTGAAATGAGGCGTGCATTAGCGCTTGTGGCGCACCACCACCATCGAGTCATGTGGTGCTTGCAAAATGTTCGAGGCATGATGAAATAAATCAGTGGGCTTGAATGTGCAAGCAAGCCAAAAAGAAAGGATTCCACAGTTTTATCTCCTTGCATCCAGGGGGGAATTGTCAAGTCAGTTTGTAGTAGGGTTGGATTGATCCTATTGCACTTCACAAAGAAAAGCATACAGTCGACACGAGCAACCTACAACTTGAAGCTCCCCTATCTGCATTTTGAATACAAGGTATAAAGGTATGAGCCCAAACCCAAAATCTAGTATAATACTATTACATCCCCATACACCAGGCATCTAAAGCCCAAAGCCTAGAATCAGATGCCAGACGCCATACATCCTGGTCCACAATACGCAAAATGCATAGAAATACAGAACCTACAGACGCAGACGCTACCCAAATGCTATTCGCAGCCCTACCGTAACAAAAAAAAGTATTTGAGACTCAAGGAAAGAACGCCTATTAGAATACAAACTTCGAGAGTGACTTGTACTACATGGTCATGCTCTGGTCCGCTGGTTCTCCTCCATTCACGATGCCGAGCAGCCGAGCGTAAGGCACTGTTATCCGCTGGAGATCGCGGTGTTTGCCTATTAGAGTGTCAGCAAAGATCTGTTATGAAAATAACAAACAAGGAGAAACGTACCAAGTATTAACACTACTTCCTTCAAAAGGTCCTCTTTCCTCCATCCACAGATAGTGTCTTCAGTGGGCGTACTATCACCTTCTGCTCCGGAAAGCAGATCGCTTGTTAAACTTCTCAACAGCTCTTCAATCTTCCCCTTCATGCCCTCGGCGCCAATACGCTTAACATACATGGATAAGTAAATCTTATATTCTTCTCTCGCACCGAGCGTTGCTGCTGCGGCTACCCGGCTCTCGAGGTGTGCTACCGAGACACACGCCTCGAATGTCTCGTAACCCTCGGCAGATATTAGAGCTTTAATGAGACGATGGAGATAGAAAGCTCGGCCTTGGAGTAGGAACTGATTCGTCGTGTTGCGCTCCAGCATGGGAATAATGCCCGCAGATACATTTTCGATTGAAACTTGGTCATTCAATTCCTTCGGGGAATCCTTATCATTCGATGACTTGATGTTGCCCACGGATGAGTCGGTCGTGTTCCAATACTGACTCCCAACCGCCCACCACGGCTCTGAAATTCGTTGCCAAATGTACATGTTGGGGGAGTACGTGTATCCGTCGCCGTTAGACATGGCGACAATAAGTCGGCCCTCCGAGTTTAAGCGTGCAAAGACAATGCCGGGGGAGCGAGTGAGATGAGGCCCCTGTGTGTGGGATGCGATATCCAGTACGGGGGCCAGGGAAATCGGTGGGTGAGGAGAGGACATTTCCTTGAGATTCCATATATGACACATGCCCACTGCTGAGATGCATAACAACCACCACCCCCGGCAGTCCATGATGACAGGTTGTGCATCCATTATCATGGCATTCACAGTCCGTCGACCTGCAGGTGTCCAAACATATATAGACCCATCTTCACAAGCTGCAGCGAAAAAATTGGGGTTTCCAGTAACAAGGAGTACAGGTTTTGGGAGGTAGTCTTGCCAAAGAGTTTTCCCTTTTTTCGTGCAATTTATTCTTGCCGGATCGTGATCCTGGGAGCGGCCTGTCCGTGAGGGCCCTGTAGCATTTCGAGCTTCCAGAAGTACGGCATCTGCATTTTCTGCTTTCCCTCCAGTACTAGGGTCTATTCCGTTCGCCGGTGGCGGTTCACGACCATCCATTGTTCGAACTATGACGCTTCTGACCTTCGGTACTGCTAGCCGTACTTGGCTGACACTCAGGGCAGGATTGACAATCGCCGGTCGTAGAACTCTAGGAGGCTCTAGGATGTCGTTTGATACTGCGGTAGTTGCGCTAGGTGGAAGGAGTCCGTTTTCGCCGTTCAACACAATGGCCGCGCCACCATTTTTTGCAGCACCAGCCAAACGCCTTTCAATTTGGCGATCTTCGTCCCCCTCAATCTCGGCATATTTTCTCTTGTTCCCAAGTATCATAGAAGCTAAACCACCTTTCGGATATCCGTCGTATGGTTTCGAGAGATCTAGGACGTTGTGTGGGTTAGTATTCTGACCTCCTGTCATCGTTGCAGATATGAGCTGAGTCTGGGGTAACGAGGATGTCCCAATACCCGACGCTGATGAGACAAGCATTGGTGCTATCCTTTTTCTGCCATCCTTCGTAACTGTGACCCGTTGCTTGAGCTTCTCGACTCTTTGATCTGCCGGAGGCTCTGTCGGTGCAGGTGCCGGTGTTGGTGTCGGTGCTAATGCTGGTGCAGGAGTAGGAGGTTGTGTAGATATGGAACCATTGGTGAGGGCTGGTAAAACCCCGTTTGTGCCGTTTATGCCATTCGCCCCATTTGTGCCTTCCACGGGCTGGACCGCACCACCATCTCCCATCAGGGCACCCATTCTGCCTTCAACTCCTCTCAGTTCGCCTGTTTTGCTACTCTCCTCAAGGTGCAAGGCGTCGGGTCCTTCGATAATCCCAACTCTTCTACCTGCTCCATATTTAGACAAGGATTTCTCATTCTCCGTCAGAGAGGCTGGATAACCCAACTCTCCGGGCTCGAAGACAAGAACCATAATGCTTCCATCTAAACTCGTCACGTATAATGTTTCTCCATCAGGCGCCCATGCAAGGTCCGATATTGATTTCATTGCCAACCCTTGAGCTACTAGGAACGGGCGCGCGTAGCTGGTGTTCCAGATGCTGAGAGTTTTGTCCTGACCTGCGCACGCAACTACCGTCACCGAATGCTGTAAGGAATTCCCATTTGCATCCGTATTACTGGGTCCAGGGGCATCTCTGTGGAACATTCTTGGAGAGAAGGCGCATACTTCTGTGGGGCCTTCGTGGCCGATCAAACTGATGTCTCCATCCCAGGTTCCACGTGCCAGAATCGCGACTGAGCTTACTGGACCGTTGGTAGCATTTGCAGCAGCTATATGTGCTCCATCTGGTGACCAGGAACAGCGACGGAAGTATGTGGTAAGAGGAGAAGCCTGGAAGGGATCTGTGATGGTGTGTTCGAGCATGAAGTTATTCACCTGATCTTGAGGAGTTGCATTTGGAGGAGGTGAGTTGAAGCGGTAGATCTTGATCGTCCGGTCATCGCTCGAGGTTGCAAAGTATTTGTTGGCCGGATCGAATGTGATGCCCTTGACATGACTCTGGTGATTCGACAATGTCTTTAGCTTCTCGAACGTGTGTCCCGACCATACCACTACTTTCGAGTCTAATCCAACCGAAACCAAAATTGAGGAGTCGAAAGACCACCCCAAGTCCTGTACATCATTGTCGTGGCCGATAAGCCTTCGAAGGACCCTCCAGTTTTCGATGGGAGGCGGCTCATTAGAACCTATTTGCCGTTAGTGATTGTCGTCACACATACAGCGAAAAACCACGACTAACCAAACGTAACATGGGAAGCAGCATTTGGATCAAGCGCATAGACACACACAATCTTGTCATCTGCGCCTGATGCAAGGTATTTGCCCGTCGAGGAAAAGCGCACGGCATGAATGGTGCCCGAATGATGGCTGATCGCGGCCAGCTGCTTAGGCTTTGTATAATCGGGGTTATTCGAATTAAGAATAGCTTCGGTGGACCATATCCGTACGTATCCATCTGCGCAGGGCCCTTAGCAGTGTTCTTCAAATGCGGCGCATCGCGCAGGAGCTCCATATCATCAGGGTGGGGAACCAACCTCCCGCAGCAGTAACTAAACGCGCTCCATCGGGAGAAACATGACAACTGTATACTTCGAAGTCCTTAAGTTCTCCGGGATGAGTAAGCCAGAGCGGTTTGACGACGTGCATGATCGCGGAAGTTGTCTGTAGTTTGGTGCGGCCAAACAGTCGATCGCGGAGGTGGGCAGTCTATGAGCTGGTTGGGGTCAACCAGACAGATCGCAAATTTCCCTTGTTCAGATAGATCATGCCAGCTTCGAAACAGAAACGGGAGATTGGTGGTGGTGGTAGTGGTGGTAGACACGAGATGTGGATGTGGACAGTTGATTAGTTGTCTGGCGTCGACGCGCGGGTTTGAGGTGTTCAACAGGCTTGGCATCGAATCGACGGGGGGTTTAAATTAAGGTTTAGTTGCAGCCGAAAGGTGGGCTCCATGAAGTAACCCTAAAAATGTGAACAGCTCGAAAGAAACAACAACAAAATACTACAAATTAGGCACAGTGTGAGTGGATCAGTTGTAACATTGTATATTGTGTCTTTGGTTACGAGCACCGATTGTTTACTATCAGAATTAGGCTACGGGGCAAACTCGACGTAGTGTCAAATGACCATTTTCAGTATTTACTCCTGAATTGGACATTATCCTGTGCGTGTGCTCTGGGTGCCAAATTACACCATTGCTATACAGGAAGCAGAAGCTTCAGCTTGAGCACCTGAGCGGAGATGCTTCGGTGACGACTAATAGGCCATGCCCAGGATAGCGAAACCGGCCCCCACAATGGGGTCCTCTTCTGCTTTACGTTGTTGTCAAGAGGGTGGCTACGTTCAGTAGATTTGTTGTAGGTGCATGCTGCGCTTCAAATTTATCGAGCAACCTTCTTCCGTTTCTTAAACACCACCGTTGGGACAGGTGCATCTTCTTCTTCCTTTATAGGGGCCTTGTCTTCTAGTTTTCCGGCATTTCCGTGAAGGTCATCGGTAGTATTGGTTCCACAATCAGTGGCATCTCCTTCTGTTGGAAAATCTAGAATTGAACCGGGCACACACTCTTCTTTCACTTCCAGTTCCTTCTTCACCTCAGGCTCCGCTTTGACCTCTTCATTATCTTTTGGTACCGTTTTTTTCACTTTCTCAAATAATGCATCCATATCCTCGCTCCCACTACCTAGCTTCCCAGGAAAGCTTTTGAACGTGTTACCCCATCCCTTCTTCTTCGTGATCATCTCTCCCGCTGCCAGCGCCTCCTCCTCTTCCTCGCCAATTTTCCTCTTCCTCACCCCTGTACTTAAGGGTTTCTGCTCCTCTTCCCCTAAAATTCTCGTATTAACCACCTTCCATTCCCCCGTCATCGCATTCTCAGCCCTCGCCACCTCTGGTACCGCAACGCCCATTGCAGCGAGCTGCGCCCATTGTCTTTTGCGATCTTCAAGGGTGTCTTTCTTTTGTGATTCCCTTGTGTATGTTGGTTTGGGTGTATTCGCCGGTGCAGCCGCACTCGCAGAAGCCGGGACAAGCCCAGTTAATCTTTCAACCTCAGCTTTTGCCTTTGCAACTCTGCGTTCCTCGGCTTCTTGTTCTCGGTGTAGACTCCGGAGAGACCGCTGAATTGCGCCTTGGTGCCGGCCGGTAGCTTCGTGTTGGGAGCGTTCAAGCTTGGTGTCTTTTACGTAGACTTCGCAGAACTTGCACCAGTATTTCGGCTAGGGTTTGATTAGTGAGATATTAGGAAGAGAAAACGTAGGCAAACTTACTGTTGACTTCCAGTATTCTGACATTGTGATATGCTGATGACAGTCGGGAGAAGGGTCAAACAGAGTGCAACAGGTACAGTTGCATTGGGCAGCCGGCAGAAAGTGGAGCTAGGAGGCGGTGACGTTGCGGCTCTTCCGAGGTTGCCATCAGATCACGTGGACAAGCAAATGCAAGCGTGCGGTCCAAGTTTTGATTCGCTCCAGACTAGGCATTTGTAGCATTCACTATGAGGATCATACACTTTTGCCTCCAGTATTCCT
This sequence comes from Clavariopsis aquatica, assembly GCA_013620735.1. Taxonomy (NCBI): domain Eukaryota; kingdom Fungi; phylum Ascomycota; class Dothideomycetes; order Pleosporales; genus Clavariopsis; species Clavariopsis aquatica. Next base: position 9,062 of record JAAZQE010000034.1, on the reverse strand, counting down.
AACACTATCATTTTAGACGTTATGGAGTGATAGAAACTCTGAAATTGTCTTCTGAAAGATTTTGTCTATTTACAATGATGGTATGCTCTACTTTCATACCCCATGGTGATATATAACCCAACTAGAACTACATCGAAACTAACATACCCAACATAGGATATCAAACCGCATGCGCACCGTCTACCCGTCTCTCGTCCACATGCCTCTCACTCTCTGTCATATGCACTAACTCTACCTCATCGGTGCCTGCGGTACCCATTCCATTAGTATTATTATTCTTGTTCATGTTGGTCTCTTGCTTATTACTCCAACCTTCTGTTCCAACATACGAGCCAACACCGACGCCTATTCCCCACGCTCGGGTATAGCTCCTAGGACCCCAGGACCAACCTGCCCCACGCGTGACAGGGAGATGGTACCACCTAAAGCTAAACCAGGAAGATATGATACCAATCATGCTGCCGAAGAGGATGTCGAATCCTTGATGACGGAAATCTGTGAAACGAGTGCTACAGATGTAGATGGCTGAGCCGATGGGAACAAGAACCAAAATGAGACACCAAACAGGCGGTGCGGCGCCCTGATAGCGAATAGGGACGACGTTGTCGTCGGAGTTAGCTAGGAGGGTGGAGTCCGTGTTCGATTTGTTGTGCGTTGGTAAGATGTTTTTTAATCGCAAGTTCGACCGAGTAACAGCAGAGGTGTAGGCCGGGTTGGTACTGAAGGGGCGCGGAGGCAGGAACGGAATTGTGACGGCGAATTTAGAAGCAAGGAAGAGCGTCAAATAAAGCAGTCCAGCCCAGGAAACTAGTGATTCATTAGTTGTTTGTGCAAGGACGGCGGCGAATGGGGGAACGTACAACTAGAGTGGCCACTGGGGAACGATTTGAAGCCGTCCTGCAGGATGTCGTCGTTCTCGTTTGTACAAATACCAGACGTAACCAGGACCCAGTTAGAGTTGAAGTCGTCTCCAATGGGATTTACAGTGAACTCGGATATCCTGCTGAGGTCCGGTTGGCAGCGGGAGAGGAAGTCGGGCCGCGGTTTCCCAAAAAGTAGCTTCATGCCTTGGGTTACCATGAATGCCATCGCAAGAGAAAGAGCAAGCCCCATCCATCCAGTGTTCCATTCCCACATCTTCCTCCTCCAAATGAGCGACTTCGGAGTCCCCTTGCTAGCGGTGGGGCCAGGCACAAAGATTAAGCAAACAATGAAAATGATGGCTGCAGGGCCGACGAGGGAGCACATGATCAGGAGCCATGTTGGGATGGTCTCGTGCTTTTCGAATGGATAGGATATAGAGAGGTCCACGGGCGAAAATGGTCGGTGAAATGGTGTAAGATATTCCCAGCCAGCACCAACTGCTGCAATGGCGCTATGAATAGTCAGTCTCCCTTCTAGGTATGTGTTGACAGAGTCTGGTGAAGAGGGATGTCATTGGCGCGAAGATTGGAATGGCGGGTTTCAAGCGCAGCCATGGCAACCTTTTCGGGCTTCTCCAGTCCATTACTCACATTATGACAATCCAGTCGAAGATGTATGAGAGGATGAGCCGTTTTGACGGCAGTATGGAATTCATCGCCTTCATCTTTGCGTAAACAGCTCCCTATGCGCCAGACAGCAGGAGACTGGGAGATGGTTGTCAAGCAGAGACACGACAGCGGAGATCGGCGACGGGGAGCGGGAGACGAGACGTCAACAGTCTTAAAAACGGGGTTGAATTATGGCAGAGAATGTATCAGTGGTGTCGCGGCCGACAGGTGTGTGCATCAGCCAATAGACATTCCACTTCCACAGATAAAGAAATTGGTCTTCCACGAAGACAACGGCGACGGCGACGACGACGACGACGACGACAACGACTACGACAAGAGAGTGTTGAAATAGCACAAGCCTGTCAGCGAAAAAGGGACTTCTCGCACGCGACTCGGTGAAAAGCGCGCTGACGTACCCCTGTTGAGGCTGTGTTGGGGATCATCATTTCTCGGTAGTGCCAAGGTCTTATTGGCTGCGGCGGCGGTAAAAGAGCGCTTCCGAAAGCTATTGATGCCTCATTGTGGCAATGGTGTCGTCGGAAGGGTCGGATGGTGGCATTAGTGAGAACAAAGGACCTTCTCCGCACGATAGACGAGAGTGTAGAGGGTATCGAGGGTGTCCAGGGTGTTCGTCGTGTTGTCTGGAGGGGTGGGCTGGGCAAATCGAACGCCACAGTTTGTGGCGCCAATTTCTCGCTGCCTGATGTAATCGATACCGAACACACCAAGAATATTTTCGACATCGCAAACTGCAGTTGTCAGCTCCCTGGCAGTCAATTGTACACCACATCCCAGATACAGACTTACCGAGTATATGGCAATGGCGGCACCAAAGCGCGACCTGCCTCCGCCCACCATCGACCTCCTCCTCAATCTCATCGACACGCGCCCCGCCTCCATCCTCGCCTCACTCCAACAGCATCCTTCGCTCGCCTCAGCCTCCGATTCGCACGGGTACTCCCTCGTCCATGCCGCATCTTCCTACGCACAGCTTGACGTCCTACGCGCCCTTATACAAACCTACAACACCAATGTCAATCTCCTCGATGAGGATGGCGAAACCCCACTCTTCGCCGCAGAAAAAGAAGAAGTCGCACGGTGTCTAGTCGAAGAGCTGGGTGCAGACTGGAAACTCAAAAACGCAGAAGGGAAGACGCCTGAGGAAAAGGTTGCGGAGGAGGAAGGCGAGGCGCATGAGGTATGCCGGTATCTAAAGAGCCTGAGGGAGGCGGATGGCTTAATAGGCAGCGAAGGAAATTGTGCGCCACCGTCACTACCAGAGGGGGTGAAGGTTAGTGTGGGTTCGATGGAGGAGGAAGATGCGGGAGATGCGCCAGATCCCGAGATCAGACGGCGGATAGAGGTACGAGCCCCCCACCCCCGGTACAGGCACGCTTTGATCATTGGCAAATTCTATACGAGGCCTTATCACAAGATTGGACTGTATTGTTAAAGTTCCTTTGGATCATACGGGAATTGTACTAACCAAATCCCTACAACAGGAATTAGCAGCGCGCGATGACTTCCAGACCGAAGAAGGACAAAGGCAGTTGAGGGAGTTGGTGGCAGAGGTGGTGACGGGAATGGGTGCGGAGCAGGCGGGCCGGAATGTGAGGAGAAGGGCGGACTGAGGGTCTGCGAGCTTCTTGGCCTGAAGATTGACGCGTAGCCTGGACATCTTACAGCAGAAGAGCCAAGGCGTGGAGAATGAATGCAATTACATGGGTCGGGACGGAATCTATACAGGCACATTTACCTCCGATGCCCGTATCACGAGTGGGGGAGGGGCATACTCAAAATCAGGCAAGGCACCAGATAATGGAAGACAGATGGGGATTAGTAGAGTAAACATGGTGTCGACATGCAGCCATCAGATGCGCATCCTATATGCTATGTAATCAGAGAAAGATTCGTCTAGGCCCTACAGCTTCTCGAGCAAGAGCCTTGCCCCAGCATTCCTTTCGAGTCTGACCTCAGCTTTTTCGCCATTGATATTCTTCTTGCCCTTTTTCTGCTTCTTAGGCAGCTCCTTAGTCCGCTCAGGCATTGGTGGCCCGGCTGCAGTCTCCAGCTGTTTGCGCGCCTTCTTCAGGGCTTTGATGGCTTCATCCTTCCTCTCGAACCCTTCGGCCTCGAGCAAGCCAACAACAACAAAAGATCCAGGGCCTGTTGCCCATTGCACCACATTGTCTTTGATATGGTTCCAGAACATGTCCGCAAATCCGAGAGCGGGTTGCACTGGTACAACTTTCTTTGTCTTTGGGTCGAACTTGCCTCCTTGAACCAACATCTTCAGCATATTCTTTCCATGGCTGGTAGTCTTCTCGTCGCCCAAAGAAGCTGGGAGGGATGAATCTAGGATGTGCTGAGCAAGACTTGCAACCTCTGCCAATGCCTCTTGCCGTTTCTTCGGTTCCACCTCAGGTGCACCGACCAGAACTTCCCCGATGAACTGTAGTCCAAAACTAAACGACGCAAAATCTGCGGCTCGAGATGTGATAGCTGTTAAAAGCTGAACTTCAATTTGTTTTGCAATCTCTTGCATTCGTATTACCGAATCCTTCTTAGAGGTTGTTGTGCGGATAGCATAAAGCTCGGAGAGTCGATCGCGGGTGTTATCGTCTAGGAGCCATTTGCTATCGGAAGCGAAAGGATATAAGAGGACCGTACGTGCACGGACGTCGTTTGTTAGGTTCAACACCTTTTCGGGTAGGGTGTCATTAGACGGTAGAAGCTCCCCAAAAATGGACTTTGATGTCAGTTTTGTGTCGTCAACAACCGCCATGGCAGCGAGAAGGACGTGATGAGCGTAAGGATCGAACGCCATCATTTGGATGGTATCCTTGTATGGCCGAAGGAAGAGCTTACGGTCTTTTGCGGTACCGTAGGCCAGCGCTAATGACACAAGTCGAGACCCAGGTTTAGTAAAGGCAAGATTCTTCAATAAGTCCACGTTGTCAGGTTCCTCGCCTTCTTTGAGGGTAGAATCTGGTTTGAGGTGTTCGAGGAAGTCACTCGCCTCAGAAGTACCAGGCTTGCAAGCCAGGAAATATTGAAGCATTGCATCGTGAAGCATCGTGAAGCCTGTTAGCTTCTTCTGTATGAGCTGGTTTATTTGCATCTCAAGATGTTCCATGATAGGCTTCCGTTTCTCGGGAGACTCCCCCAAGATCGAGGAGAGCTCTGCCGTAATAGGACCATCTGGCTTGAGACCTTGGATAGAAAACTCAGGGCCGTACCATTCGCGAAGCAGGCGGGTTTTCTGTGCTGGTGTCGCAACCTGTCGATAGGTGTCGTCCAGAATCCAAGCGGCTTCCGGATGGTTTATCAAACGTCGAACATGGCCATAGAACTCCGAAATTATCAGCTCCAAAATTTCAGGGTCCCTTGTGTGAAGTTAGACATAGATCACTAGTGGAATTAGATGGACGTACCCTTTCTCCAGTAGTTTCGCGATCAGAAATTTCGAGTATTTACCCTCTGCCAGAGTTTTGAATTCTCCCTTCAGCTCTCGCGCAATCATTCTCCTTTGTTCCATAGTCGAATATTTGACCGCGCACTGAACAACTCGGACAGAGTCGTGCTTGAAGACAAAGTCCTTGACTCTGCCCGTGACTATTTCGAACAACTCCACTACCAATTTGTTTCTCTCCTCCTTCTCCGTGTGTGATTTCAATCGCAGCTTCTCCCATAGCTTCTTAGAACGCTCGATGATGTCTGCATTTGGTTTCGCTGCCTTCCGTTCTTTTGCTAATACTTTTTGTTTGGCGTGTGCTTCTTTTGACGAGTTTGCTAGTGGTTTAATTAGATGTGAGCATAGTTGTTGCTGGTGGTAGAACAGAGCGTACCGTTCAGAGTTGCAAGTGCGGATGTTTTGTATTCGTCCTGAGGAACTTGCTTGCTTCGTTTTTGTGTCTTAAGCTCGCTCTTGTCACTATCTCCATCCTCTGAAGAAGTCGTATTGGCTTCTTTTTTAGCAGAAGATTGGTCGGATTCATCATCGTCAGAATCGTCCTTAATGTCAAGCTTTTTCGAGCTTTTAGGCCGGTGGGCCGTATCGTGCTTCGTGGAGTGCTTGGACGAGGAATTCTCAACTTTGATTTTCTTTGATTTGGTTCTGATATCAACTTGTGCAGGGGTTGCTGACTTTCGTTTGATGCCGGCCATTTTTGGCAGTGATACAGAGTTTGAAGAACCAATGTTCGTGGGATCGTGAGATCAAAGTTTGGGGAAATTTTCGAGTTCTGCCGCAACGCAAAGGCGGTGGCGGGCCGACAAGTCTCCGACATTATGCTGTTTATAGACTAGCGTTTAATTGCCCCTCTGCAACCGTAGTGGTCCCACTTCAATCATGATTACCGGTATCATCCTAAAAAGCCCAGGTTCAAGTATACCTCACACCCCTCTACATAGACTCATTGCTCTCACTTGAGGCAATGACAATACTCACTGACCAACCCTTTCGCCTATCTCCCCCGTATCCAGTCGGCACGGTTCCAGACTCCTACTAGTTCACGATATTGCCTCTTCACATAGGCGAAATTTGGCCTGCAAGGCCATGCACTCTCGCCGCATACTCGTGAAACATGCATTGAGGATGAATGGGTTGTTGTACGACATGTTTCTGGAAATACATTCCGGGTCTTGGTACTGAAATATCACTCTATGATCACTCCATGGGTCAAGTGCACGCCCGGGGCCCCATCACCGTCGGGCTGCGTCCTGTGAAGGACCTGTGAAGAGTCATTTACTTCACCGAAGTAGTTTGCCGTGGCTATCACGTCATTGAATGGGCCAATAGGACGACCAATACGCAAGTCAGGAACTACTTTCCACAAGCATACACACGAAACTACCGCCAATAGCTCTCTCCTACATCCACCCCCCCTCTCGAATGTCCTCCTTTAGATTATGCACGAATTTATGCATGGCCGTTCTTCCATGTGGTACAATGGCCTACCACGGCCATGCGGCTGCATGTCGCTATCGCTAGGAGAGTGACCAACAGTTTAAACCGTTATGAAAATTACCAAGTCAGGTAGCATGACCGTAATACCCTTCAACGGACGCGTGGGTATAAAACGCCCATTAAGCTGAGATTCAGTGCCCAATCCCCAGCTTTCCCCGGAAAATCATTAATGTCTTCATTCCCCACTTCATTTATATCGGGTTAAAGTTTGCCCTAATTTTACCGCCCCTGCGCCTACATTTTTGCTCGGGTAATGGCTTGAGTAGATGCTTAGCTATACCTCCTTCAGGAACGTCGAATAATATCAGTTGGTCCTCTTTAACGAAACTCAGTCCCAGGATATGCTGTGGACGAGGCTCAAAGAGCTATGGCCGCAAATATCAGCATTTATCGGGTGCGTCTAATTCCACCCAAGTTCGCAATATAATACTCGTCAAAAATGGGCTCTTTCTTTCAGCATCTGCACTCACAACAAGGCCTATCTCACGCCATTTGATTTAATATCTACGATTGAGTGTTTGATTCTTTTGCGGGCACATAATTCGATCTCTGCGTGGCCATTCGTGGAGCCTGTACGGCAAATATATAACAAAACAGTCTCGATCTCTTTGTTCCAGGTTCCGTGGATGGGGGGGTGTGCACAATTTCTGCTGTGTATCCCTAAAGCCTGGTTGGAATCAATCCAACGTGTCGTCTCTCGTTGTCACTTCCGGGTTCGAGGTGCAGAGAGGTTCATACGCCAGCTTGCTTCTACCTTTACATCAACCATCTGCATCTCCTATTCATCCAACCTCTGACCGTATGCCTCGCCTGTGAAGAAGATCTAGGGCACTCAGAAGCGGGCCATATTCCTGGTGATCTTCTAATTGCTTTCACTGTTCCTGGGGAAACCAAAGCGGCGATTCTGGGCACTGAACTCCATGTCCGGGCCCCGCCAGGGATTTCCACCGTTGCTGACGTACCCAATTCCTAGTCCATGCAGGTGTTCCTCATTTGTTGATATTATGTGCTGCGTGCCAAGATACATCTTCGCCTCCACGCTTTCATGGCTATCAGTTCATTTCTCTACACCTGGTTCAATGGCCCAATTCAAGCACCTAATCTAGAGAAGAACTTGCGCGTTCACACCATCTCACACGTCTCCTGCGCCCCCATGGGACGTATGGAGGAGCGGATTATCGGTTATCCATGCCGTAGTTAATATGTTATTTTGGTAGCGCTGTTGAAGCGGCAGACATTCAAGTCACTGAAGCCGATGAGAACACATATAAAGACGTGGAAGATTCGCTCATTATCTCCTCACCACTAAACCAACTTTCCAGTCTCATCCACCAAATCAATTCCAATCCATCATCCTTCAACATGAAGTTCAGCACCATTCTTTACATCATGGGCGCATCCAGGTAATCACACCTCTCCACTCATGTTCCACTGTCACTTCTTTCTGGTCATTAACAACTAAATAGCCTTGTTGCTGCCGCCCCTCAGGAAGAAGAGGAGCCTGAGCCAGCCTACCCCAGCTTCAGCAAACCTGCGTTCCCTAGCCACAGCAAGCCCGCCGTTCCTAGCTATAGCAAGCCCGCCGTCCCTAGCCACAGCAAGCCTGCCCTTCCATCGTACTCCAAGCCCAGCTTCGTTATCTCCGTCAAGCCCACTGTCAAGCCCACCGTCAAGCCCACCAAGTCGGCCAAGCCCACCCCATCGGTGAAGCCTACCCCATCGGTGAAACCCACGCCCTCAGTTAAGCCAACCAAGTCTGGCCGCCCAACCAAGTCCTCCCCCCCAATGCCAACGGTATGATATCCCTATCGCAGATAACAAAATCTATCTGTACGGCTTCCTTGATTGAGGGTTCCTGCTAACGAATATCAGCCCACTGGCGACGAGGGTGATGATGAGGGTGATGACGAGGATGTTGCCGAATAAACGATTCGTCAAGTGATGTTTCGGACCTGGAACAAGACGATGGCTTTTTGTACAGGTAGTAGGCTTCAATTCTTCGAGGTGGTCATTCCCTGTCTGTAAATACTGAAATGAACATCTTCCACGGAACATATAGTGGATTTGGATAGTTGAGCTGGCTGGCTTTGTTCATGATGATGTCAAAGTTTCTTCATACATGACTGCGGCCTGTTTTGGTTTGGTGTTGAATTTTTGATATCCCAATATACTGTCGCTATCGAAATTTACCGTCTTTTGCAATGTGAATTTAATACATATCCGTACTTTGTATATTTTTGACCTTTCATACTGCTTCAGTGTCTTAATTCTTCCCCCCCACCACCATCATCTCCTCTCCTTTCCATTCTAGATAGGACGGCGATTACGATTCAATGTTTTTTTGTGACATTCTATGCATAGTCACACAAATGTCACTATACAGGTCGTCGTTTAGACCCACACTACTTTTCTTTTTCTTTTTCACTAATGCACCTTTGAGTGAGCTCCCATATAGGTGTTTACCTCGTCCGGGACCCCGCTCGTTTTACTACCATGTGTATATGAATCCACGTGGCCGCATCCCCGCTCATCCGATGTACAGCCACATGGGGGGGGGG
>JAAZQE010000339.1:0-30168 GCA_013620735.1 Clavariopsis aquatica | reverse complement strand
GAGGAATTGGACGGGGAGTGGTGGCCATGGTGCAACAGCTTGTGCACGGCAGCAGCCATGGCTGGGTGAGCAGGAACGGGAGCGAGCGGGCGATGTTCCGCTGCTTCTACAAGCGCATTGCTCTGCGCAGCGTGGTTGTGTTTGTCGGCGGCGGGCAAACGCAGCGGCGGCGGGCGAGGGCGAGAGACCTTCTACAGGTCGGAGAGGCCGAGTCTGCAGGCGCATTCAACCATGGGCTGGCGGCTGGCGGAGTGAGATGTCGACGGCCAGAGTAGCAGCTGGGATGGCGGGGGTGTTACATGGGGCAGAGCGGCCAATCCTTCGAGATGACGCACGGCGTGGGGAGGCCAACAGAGGCAGATACCTCTCTGCCGGTCGGGCAACGACGCGCAGTTACATATGTTTCTCGCCGGCAGAGGTGCCGCCCATCCACGCCCGCGCGGACGGCTGCCGCATTGTAGACACGTGGTGGCCGCAATCACGCAGAAACCGCGTTTCGCGCATGAAGCAGGACGCACGCACAATTTCCCCTTAATCACCGCCCACACCCGCCCGCCAGCTTCAGCTTTGCGACTCTGCGCAAGACGGGGCGTGCAGAATCCCATGGGAGGCCCAGCGTCGCACGCGGCCCGTGACCGAGGGCTTCTGCGCTTGGCAGGGCTGCGTCAGATCAGACGCCGCGCCACGCCGTGGGAGGCCCGTCGTCTCGTCACCGTGCAGAGGGATCCCGAGCATCTGCCTGTCCAAAGTCAGGCTTGAGTCGTATTTCTATCCAGTGCCCACAGCAATAGCTAACCGCTGCTCCACATGCACGCACATATCCCGATGCCCGGCATGCTGCACACAGCGCCCCGCGGCCAATCTCCATCCTCCAATGCAAGCGCTCCTCGAGCCGAATTAGTACAAGGTCCCAGAACTCCAATGGTTTCTCTACATCTGCAGCAAGTAGTCGTACATATAGATATCAAACACGCGCCCCGCTCAGCCCGTCGCCCGGGTGTTGAGGATGAGCGCAACAATGAGCCTGGTGCTGCATGTCAGTGAATGTAGATCGTCGTGCCCTCCCCCCACCGGTACGTACCCGTAAAGACCCAAGACTTCGGCGAAAATCAGAATAAGCACCATGCCCACAAAGATCCTCGACTGCTGCATGTATGCGCGGACGCCCTATTTGGGTCAGTATGCCGCACGCACTCGTAGCCGGTTCCGCTCTGGTCGCAACCTACCACATCACCCACGATCCCAATGGCATAGCCCGCGGCCAGCCCAGCCAATCCTACCGACAGCCCAGCAGCCATGTGCATGAAGCCGGCGAATAGCGTGTAGTTTTTCTGCGGCGGGGGTCGAATGTCACTCGCGATGAGGACCGATATTACGAGGGCATACACGGCCAGAATACCTGACATGACGACAGGGATGAGGGACTGTGAATCCATCAGCACAAGCTTCAGAACTTGGAGGGAGAGAGCATACCTTCATGATCAAGTCTGGCCTGTATGTGCCCACGCCTGCAATTCCAATGCCTGCCTTCGCCGTGCCATAAGCAGCTCCAGTGCCTGTGTTGTTTAGCTAGTGTGCGGTTGTGGGAGCGAGCTGGAGCTTCATACATCCGAATATCATCTGGTGGGCGTTTAGAGCTATGTTAAAATAACTGCATCAGGTGTTAGGACTCACAGCAAAGGCAATACCACTCTGCGTGCTGTTAGCTCCTGTCCTGAATCAATCGGCATGTTGATGAACATACCATGCCAAAGAAGGGCGCAAAACTGGGCGTCAGCGCGTTCTCCATGGTTGATTCTGTGCTCCCAAAGTCCGCTGGTGCTTCGAGGGTGTAGTGTGTGCGTGGAGGAAGCTCGTGGTGGGAGCGGTGGATGAGTCGTGCTGGTGAGGAGGCATTCGCGATAGTCGAGAGCGGCTGAGCCCGTGATTCAAGCCGCCAAGGCAAAGAGCAACCAACAAGCTGGCCCGCAACAACGTCAACTCCCACGCTGCGAGCTCAGGGCTGCCACACTCGACGGCCACGCTCCATACCTCAACACACGGTCATTTCTCATATATTCAATATCCCCCCAAGGCTCCCATTTCTGTGTCGCCCATACGGAGTTCCCGCAGCCCCTCGCCGGGCTAGCCAGGGAGATAGTTATACCTCCGAGAACATCACTGCGGCAGTTTGCTGCTTTGACATTCATCCCCCTCTGCTGTGCATCTCTCGCCGCCTGTGATACCCCCCGAGGGATCCTGGGCCGCCTCACCCCAGTTGTATAGGACCCTCCCGCTCCCGCCTCTCATCGCCCGCATCTCATCTTCGGTCTGTGGATTACGCAGCGAACCTGTCAAGAAAATTATCGGAGACACCCGCACATGCTCAACAATCCCCACATCGGATTGACAACCGACAAGTCTATATGGCCGACTATAGCAATCAGCAAGGCAGGGACTATGCGCGCCCGCCCCCTCCCACGGGTGCGAGGGACGCTGCCTTTGCGAACATATTCGGTGCCAATCCAGCCATGGCAGGACGCTCGCAGACGATGACATCTCAGCCCGTTATGAGACCTGTAGACCGGGCTGCAACAATGTCTTCTAACACTGCCGACATGATGCAGCGTGCACCGCCATTGCGGCCGCCAGTCAACGGATATGATCGACGACCTCCCATGCCGTACGATCAACGACCTCCAAACAATTTCGATCCACAAAACCCCCAAAATTATAACCAATCTCAGGATAATTTCAACCGTCCCCCTCCAAACGGCTATCCCCAAGGCCAGCGACGCTCGGATGGCCCACCGCCTCAAGCCCAGCGTCAACCACAACCTCAATATCTCCCTCGACCTCTCCGACCGGAGCGCCAACCCTATGGACAACCCCAACGATTCGACTCTCGACCCTCACCTCCTGGCCAACCCCCGTTTAACAAACCCATGCCCCCTCGGTTTCCCGGCGGCCCTGGTGGTCCCGGACCGGCAATGAACACGGACCCCTATCGCTCCCAGTCAATGGCCTCAGTATCGCGTCCTCAATTCAGCGCCAATGGCCCCCCTAGCCAAGGAGGCCCAGGGTACGGTGTTTCGCCAGCCCACACGTTCCGCCAACAGCCATACATGAACCACATGGCTAGAACAACGGCACAAGGTCGAGTTGTACCTGAGAGGCCGGATGAACGGACCATGTCAATGAGCTCCTACTCTCGAGATAATGAGTACACGCAGACAATGAGTGGAAGAGTCATTCCGAATCGACGAAGAGAATCGGCAGGAAATGAAGCGTCACCAACGGACCAGGGGAGACCAGCAGGTTCTCCACCACCGACGAATGTAGGACCTGGAAGCACAACAAGAGTCACTAGTCAAGGAAGCGCACAGTCGCGGACCATGTCCATGGCTTCAACAGCCGTCGGTTCGGAACGTACAGAAACAATGAGCTCCATGGTATCTCGACCAAGTTCCACGCAGACTATGGCTACCAATCGCGCCTCTGGGCAGTCTCAGCAGGGTCCGGCAGTGCTAGTATCGCAGCGCAGAGCACCGCTTGTTTACCCTGCGCTTCTGTCGCGTGTTGCAGAGGTTTTCCGAGATAGGGTTAGTTTGGCCGAAAAAGAGAAGGACGGTCTGGTTTATAAGAGTGCATTTACCGGAGCTGAAGCAGTAGATCTCATCTCATACATTATCAAAACAACCGATCGCAATTTAGCGCTGCTCTTGGGCAGGTCCCTAGATGCACAGAAGTTCTTCCATGATGTTACGTATGCTCACAGGCTACGTGATTCGACAAACGAAATTTACCAATTCCGGGAAACTGTTTTGGAGGATGCCACTGAAGTTGATGGCGTTTTCACGCTCCTGACAGAGTGTTATTCACCAACATGTACCCGGGATCGCTTGTGCTACTCAATTGCTTGTCCGCGCCGTCTTGAGCAGCAAGCTCGCCTGAACATGAAACCACAGCTTGGCCTCAAACGAGCAGAATCTCGCGCGAGTTTGCACGAAGATGCAAATGACGAACAGAAACTCTGGATCAACACTGTTCCCAAGGAAGTTTCTGATGGTGTCAGCGAGAAGGAACAAAAGAGACAGGAGGTTATTTCTGAATTGATGTACACCGAACGCGATTTCGTCAAGGATCTAGAGTATCTGCGAGATTTCTGGATGAAGCCTCTACGAAGTGCGACCACGTCTCCAATCCCAGAGCATCGTCGAGAAAAATTCGTTCGGACAGTCTTTTCCAATTGCCAGGAAGTGTACATGGTTAACTCCAGGATGGCAGAGTCTCTCACACGACGTCAGCAGAACGCACCGGTTGTTCGAAATATTGGAGATATCTTTTTGGAATATGTGCCACATTTCGCTCCTTTCATCAAATACGGTGCAAACCAGCTATTTGGAAAGTATGAATTCGAACATGAGAAACGGACCAACATTCAGTTCTCCAAGTTTGTCGACGAAGTCGAGCGGATGAAAGAATCAAGGAAGCTCGAGTTAAATGGATATCTCACAAAACCTACGACCAGATTGGCAAGATATCCATTATTATTGGAGAACATTCTTAAATACTCTTCAGACGACAACCCTGACAAAGAAGACATTCCGAAAGCTATCAAGATGATCAAGGATACGCTGTCTAAGGTCAACGTCGAATCCGGAAAGGCGGAAAATCACTTTAACCTCATGCAGTTGAACCGCGATTTGAAATTCCGACCTGGTGAATTCGTCGACCTCAAGTTGACGGATGAGAATCGCCAATTGGTCTTCAAGGGTATGTTGAAGAAGAATCCGACGGACCAGACGGGCGACATCACCTGCTATCTCTTTGATCATTCTGTTCTTCTTGTCCGCATCAAAACAGTGAATAAGCGAGAAGAGCAGAAGGTATACAAGAAACCCATTCCGCTAGAACTGCTAGTTATTACCCAGATGGAGGAAATCATCCCCAAGATGGGCATCTCGAAGCGACCGTCCGCAAATCTGATGGGCGCGAAAGCGATTGCAACGGGCACGCCGAAAGGGGATACTGCTAAGCAACAAACTTACCCTATCACTTTTAAACATCTTGGAAAGGGAGGCTATGAGTTGACTCTTTTCGCCAGCACCCAGATTTCTCAACAGAAATGGATGGAACATATCGAGTCGCAGCAACGCAACCTCAGAGAACGCAGCAACATATTCACCAAGACTATTCTTAACGAAGGGTTCTTCACTCCGGCAATACGAGTCACATGCGCTGTTCCTATCGACGGCGGGCGTAAGCTGGTCTTCGGTACGGAAGCTGGCATTTTTGTGGTTGATCGGAAGCCAAAGGATGCATCATACAAGCCTCGCCGCGTATTGGATTGCAAGGCAGTATCGCAAATTGATGTTCTCGAACAACATCAAATCGTGCTAGTGCTTGCTGACAAGACACTTTACTCCTACTCAATTGAGGCCCTCGATCCTGATGAAAATCAGGCGATCGTCAAACGTCCTAGGAAGATCTGCCATGCCAACTTCTTTAAGGCGGGCATATGTTTGGGCCAGCAGCTTGTTGCCACTGTTAAGACCTCAGCACTGTCAACGACAATCAAAGTATTCGAGCCCAAGGAGAACATGGCAAACAAGTCTAGGAAGTCTGGTTTTGCGAAAATGCTTTCAACGGGACAGGATCAGCTCAAGCCATACAAAGAGTTTTACATACCGACCGAGTCCAGCTCAATTCATTTCTTACGGTCTAAACTCTGCGTCGGTTGTGCTAGAGGCTTCGAGGTTGTCAGTCTGGAAACACTTGAGACACAATCTTTGCTCGACCAAGCTGACACATCACTTGACTTCGTGGTACGAAAGGAGAACATCAAGCCAATTCATATTGAGCGTCTTGCAAGCGAGTTCCTACTATCCTACACCGACTATTCCTTCTTTGTTAACCGGAACGGCTGGCGCGCTCGACCGGATTGGAGGATTACTTGGGAAGGCAACCCGCAAGCTTTTGCCATCTTCCATCCTTATATTCTGGCATTTGAGCCGAGCTTTATCGAGATCCGTCACATGGAAAACGGTGGCTTGATTCACATCCTAACCGCCAAGAATATCAGGTGGCTCCATACATCCACCAGAGAAGTAAGCAATCATGAGCGCATAAAATCTATGATCAATACTGACATGCAGCAGATTCTATACGCCTACGAGGACGAGATGGGAAACGATGTTATTGCGAACTTGGACTTCTGGCAGACAGCGAATGCTGCAGGCCACAACAAGTTAGCTATCGAAAACAATCGCTGATTGAGTGAGCACACTGCCTCCAGGAAATCTCCCTACGCCAAAACAACACTGCGCTTCGCTTGCATACACTGCTTGCCTGGTCATCGACAACATCGCGCAGGGCTTTCAGCCCATCATCCGTTGCTTCCCACCTCCCTGCTATCCCGCCATCTCCGGGATTTGAGTGACTCAACACATAGCGTCTGACGTCTAGGCAGGTAGCGACAAGGCGTCAGTTTTCTTCCTATTTTCGCCCCGGTTACCCCGGTTATTGGTGGCTTTGTAATATATTTCGGCTACGTTTACGGCACGCGTGTCTTCCCACTTGTTGGCTTTGGGCAATGAGTGGATAGATGGTAAACTCGATCTTTCTCTCTCCGTCTCTCTTTCGGGCTTGGACAGATTTATGGGCGGATATCAGACGTGCTAATTGGGAGAAGGTTGATCAATCGATAGGAAGGAAGATAGTCACGGTTAATGAGAAGAGTGAACGATAGGGGTGTTGTGTGACTTATTTTTTGTGTCCAATCTGATTTGTTCGTATTCACTTGCCCTACATACCAACCATCCTTCCATATTATCCCCTACCCCGTCTTCCCATCGTAAACCCTTTTCAACCTATACCATCCAATCTCCGCCCCCCTCAAACTCCCCATGACCCTTTTTGCCCACTCCGTCTCCGCCGTCGGTCCTAGCTCCTTCCACGGAAACTCATCCCCATCGAATTCATGCAAGGCCAAATACTGCGGGACCTGTGGTTCTGTCCTCTCAAACCTATCAAGGGTACTTGCATTGACTACTTTAAACCGCCGAGTGCGCCGGTACCCGGGACAACGGGAGAGTGCGGCAAGATGCTCCGCGCGGTACCACGAGTCGAAGTCGGTGTCGGTGTCGAGGGCCGGTTGCAAAGCCACGGATATCAGAAGGGTCGCTGGACCTACACCTCCCAATTACAAAAGTTCAAAGGTGAGAGTCAGAGATCAAGGACCTTTAGAAACCTCCGCCCCGTACTCCTGCACACCTTCATAAAACCTAGTATCAAACCTCGCCTTCTTAAACACGCGCTCTAGTAATTCTTTCCTAGGCTCGCTCTGGCCATCCAACCCCTTAAACTCTCTCGTGTTTCTGTACTCGATGTCTGGCATTTCGTACACGGTGAGCCATGGCGCCTCACTCGAATACGTGGTTGCGTCAGGCTGGTTGGGGTGTGCTTCTACGCGATACCATGAGATCAGTAGCCGTCTTTCAATCCATGGTTAGGAACACATGGTTGTATGGTTTACGTCTGTGTAGAAGCACAAGTCTGGGCACGCACCGTAGCGCGCTGCACGCGGGACGCCAGGAAGCGCGAGCACTTCTTGGATGTGCGTATTTTCGTACCAAGTGCAGAATTCCAAGGGCGTGAGGGATGGGGATTGCGAGCGCGAGGAGACCCAGAGGACCCCTGATGGCATGGTGAAGTTGTATGTGAATGCGAGAGAGAATGAGCAAGTGAAAGCGCAGAGTTGACTTGCGTAGTTTGTAGGTATATACAGGGTGAGGTCGGAGTTAGCGAGCTATACATATGTAGTTCCGAGATATCGGAACGGTGATGCGCGCTTGCTGAGCGAGGAACAGGCAAAGTTTACCCGCATGGCCAAGTTGGGGCTGTGGGGAAGCCGGATATGGAGAACCTGGGGTACCATGCGCGAACTAGGTGGAGCGGGGCCGATCAATATCAACAAAGGACGAGTGTCTAATAGATTGAAGGAAGGGTATATGCTATAATCACACATCCATTTTACACACTACTTAATAGAAAGATTTGGGAATCATAACTACATACACAGCATTATTTTTGTTCAACCACACATTAGGAAACCAAAACGAGACCAGCTGAAATGAGTCGACTATGTGGGGAATAGAACAATTAATCTCTGAGGTACCAAAGCACGCTCGCGAAAGAGAAATAAGAAAAGGCAAACTAAACATGTAGTAATACATTGTGTGTGCGTGTGTGTGTGAAAATTAGGACAAGGGGTGGGCTGCTGCTCGACTTGCGAGAGCCATGGATACGGGGGAATTGAAATACAATGAACATTCAGGTGTGTGGATATCTTGGGGATAGATATCAAGATATTGTGTCGGTGTAACTTCATCAGGAAGCCGCATACTCTTTTCGAACCGCCGCCTCGTTCCATTTTTTATCTACAACTCGTCCCTGACTGACTCGGTTGCAGATGACATAGCACTGGAGATGCCGCTCGCGGCCTCCTCTGCCGACTTTGCAGCGGGCTCAATGACATCAGCTTGGGTACTAGCTTCTGCTAAGCTTTCCTGGGTTTGTGGCGTTTCAAGGATGGCCGCGGGTTGGCTTGTTGGTTCAACATTCCCCTCTGTGGTACCATCAATCGCAATAGACACACTCTCTACTACTGAGTTGTCCAATTCGCTAGCCTGGCTGATGACAGTATCAATGGCTACAGGTAGAGAGGTCTCAGTGCCTACTACAGCCACTGAAGCTTTTGTAGCAGCTTCTTCCACGTTGCTGATGATGCTTTGAGCTGATTTGAAAACTCTTGCTGGAACCACCTTATCCGAGAAGTCGTCAGTGTTGTCGCCAGCCCAGATCTTCCACTTTGATACGTTCTTCAAACGGACCAACTCGCTGACCATTTTTGCTGCGATGCCCATAGCCTTATCTTCGACGTGCTTCGACTCTTCATGTGCAACTTTGAGACCTTCATGTCTGGATCCAACAGCTTCGACTTCTTCTTGCCACTCTGACAAGGTGTTTCTTAACTTATGATATTTCTGCCAATCTTGATACGTCACACCATCAGTCCATGCCCAGCGCATTCCTACTTCCTGGAGACCAAGTCCATGAATACGCTCAAGGACTTCAACGGTACTTGAGACGGCGGCTCGCACGAGAGAGTCCGTCTCTTGATCGTACTCAGTTCTCCAGGTACGTACGGCCTGTGCCTTCTCCTTGACGGCAATCCCCAGGTCTCGAGTCTTCGCAACGCACTTTTCATGAGCAGAGATAAGATCTTTTTCTGTTGCATCTTCGGGAATAGTGCTCACAATCTGTTTGATGTATTTTCTGAAAGTTGTGACAGTCACGTCAGCAGTCTCTTCGAGTTGGGTAAGCAGAGCGGCGCCGTGACCCTTTACACCGTTTTCGATTTGACGGTTAGTGATCTCTTCTACTCGAATCTCAAGATCATCGGCTCCCTTATCGGCTGCGGTAGCAAACTTGGTCTGCCATTTCCGAAGATCATCATTGAGTTTCTCTCGGAGTTCTTCCTCAGTAAGTTCGGATTTGGCGTGTGATGCGGGGCTCTTTATCTCGACACTGTTCGTATCCGCATTAGAAGAATCGGATCCAACAATATCATCGAATACCTCCCAGCCGGACATCGAGGCGGTTCCAGCTTCTACCTTAGTTGCCGAGGGCTTGACTGTGGACGAAGTTACTTCAGTTGTGTCGGAAACCACGGACCTGTTCACATTTAGAAAAAATTACAACTAGACGCCTGAGTGCTACTTACGGATTCGACTCAAGTGCATCAACGACGGACTCTATCTTCTGCTGGTCTTTGTATCTTCCGAGGCGTTCCTGGATTCTAACTAGTTGCGGCTCCACATTGTCGCCATAGAGAATTCGCAGCTGCGGCCATAGGGTTCGCGTAATGAAGGCTAGGCTAGTGTCCTTCGCGGAACGGACATGCGGGAAGATGATGTGTGCAACTATGCGGTGGCCATGGACGTACGCTTGGTGTGAATACGGCAAGACTGCTTCGTAGGTTGGGAGCAAGCTGAGCTGGTAGATCTCTAGCAAGCTGGCCTTAGTCTGCTCGAAGTATGGCGCAACAGCATCGGAGGCTTGCTTGACATGTGGTCCGAGATACAAGTCGTATTGGCTCTTAGCCTGAATTTGAATCTTTTGTAACTGAGGACGCACCGCCCTATTCCATTCTGCCCCAATGTACTTTTGTGCCTGTTCCACTTGATGTGCGCCATATGCGGCATACTTGTCTTTGGCGAATGTTGACAACGGCGTGTACACCTGGGCATCAATGCGATCGATGTAGGGTTGGATTTTCTCAACCTGAGGAGCGACATATGTTTGATAGAACGGATCAAAGTACGGCGTCGCATATGATCGAGCTTGGATGTAAGGCTGGCATACCAGTGGTGTTGTTTCGTTTACGTGGGATATAGATGAAGGACACCGGAAAAGCACGGTGATGATGATATACCATGATATCAGTCTGGTTGTGGTGTCAGTATCTGCCAAGCTCGAATGGCATATGCTTGTCTCGACATCCCGACTCGTGCCATGTCTACCTTGCGCTCTCCGCGGATGGAGTAGTTTGAGATGGCACGCGTCTAAGAAGGAGTGTTGCCGTACCTTCCGAAGATATTCGTCAAGCTTCCCATGACAGTTTTCCTGGGCCTACTCTTCGGCACCCGTGTGAGGGGGCTGGGCTTATGTGACTTTTCGGCGTGAGCACTCAAATGGCCGTTCAGACCACCGTTCAGACCACCGTTCAGACTGCCGTTCAGGTTGCCGTTCAGTGCGGCCTTTTTGGGCCTCTTTATCCTGCCATTGCTCTGGACAGCCATAGCTGCAGTATTCGGGGCTCCGTTTGTCGCCCGGTTGAGCAACCGTGTCTGGTCGCTGGCTGGCTACTCACGTGTGGGAGGTTGGCCCTGTTCGGTGCTGACGATAGCAGAGACGGGTTAACGGAAGCTCGAGAGAAGAAACAATATTCGTAGTGGAGATGACTTACGATGGCGGACCTGGCCTTTATGTGTTTGGGGTGGGAGGAGGATGGACGCTCGAGCTGCTGATGGTGTTGATGGCTGGTGTGCCAGGATCCGCGGTCAAAAAGCCGAGCTAGAGAAGATGATGCAATGGCACTTGCTAGTGGCGTTGGCTTTGTCGTGGGCGTGCAAGCGACGCGTGAAAAACCAAAATGGTGAGATGGTAGAAGCGGCAATGCGACAGGCATTCACTGCACTTTATGTGGACAGCAGCACAGCATGGGCGGGCAGCACCAGAACATGAGACAACGCGGGCTCCTTGCGGTGAAGGGGTGCCTCAGATTTCGGAAGCTTTCAACGGCGCGGGACCGATGCTCTTGCACATGCTGCCCGTTTCCCGTTTCCCGCAGCGCGCAGCACGCAGCAACAATCGCGCACGGGCTGTCCTGCCGGTCCAGCATAGCTCGTGAATAGATGCGCCGCAATCACTCTGATGCAGTGCCGTGAACAGGAATGCGCGTCGGCGCAATCTCAATCTGTTTTGTTGCACCGTTGGAATCGCCCTATCGTTGCCAAGACATCCTGCCCTGCAGGGCCGGTGGCGGGCGGCGCGACATCACCGCTCGAGCCCGCATCACCACTTCTACTTCAACATTTCCACCTCGCCTTCCACCACGTCTTCCGCACCCTCAGCCTACACCTAACTCCCATACGCTCTCTTATACGCCAACTCGACACACTCACAACCGTCGTTTGCTCGCGTACCCCCATCAGCCTCCAATATCCGGTCTCTTTCACCCATCCGATGAGTCCTTGACCTACCATTCAGCGGCTTCCCCGCTCGCCTTTTACATCACCATATCTTGCCTCGGCCCTAGTCCTAGAAAACCACTTTCACAATCTTAAATATGGACGACGTTCCTGCACCAAGGGTGCCGGATTATGCTCCTGTCAGTAACCTCCCCCCTCCCCGTCTTGCTCGATCCTCTTCGTTGAGTAGACTCGAGGCTGACATGCATTCTAGCATTCCCACTTTGAACCCTCGAGCCCCCGATCACCGGATAGAGAGGATGCTGATACTTGTCGAATATGCCGAGGCGAAGCTACTGCCGATGAACCACTGTTCTTCCCGTGCAAGTGCAGTGGTAGCATCAAATACGTTCATCAGGAATGTCTCATGGAGTGGCTGTCCCACTCTCAGAAGAAATACTGTGAACTCTGCAAGACATCCTTTCGTTTCACCAAACTCTATCACCCCGGCATGCCCAACCGGATCCCGACATCCATCTTCCTCCGCCGCGCCACCGTACATGTTCTCAAGACTCTAGTAACATGGTGTCGTGCTGTTCTGGTGGCTGCTGTGTGGCTCGTGCTGCTCCCTTGGTGCATGCGAGTGGTTTGGCGCAGTCTCTTCTGGGTTGGCGATGGCGGGTGGTCCAGAGAATTGTATGCCAATTCAAAATCCAATGAGGTTGAAGAATCCTCAACTTCTGCATGGGATTTGGGAACGCTTCGCTCCGCAATCGAATCCGCAAAGGCCGCCAATACCTCCGTCTCTCTACCGCTACCAAGCATGCTTATGCCCTTTTCTCAGACCCTGAACATGAGCGCTGGTGAACCGACTATTTGGACATTCATAAGACGCTTTTTTTTTAGCTCCTCATACCCACTTTCAGATCTCACTGTTTCGCCCGGAGCCAATACCACACACACCAACACTACCATGCCCGATCTTGGAACACGGAGCCCGTCTCTACTTTCTGACGTATCATTTTTTAAGCTGTTTCCATCACAGGCTGCCAATCGGTTTGTCGTAGATGTGTTCGAAGGTCAGATCATAACTCTACTAGTCGTGGTGGCTTTCATCCTAATTTTTCTCATCCGGGAGTGGGTTGTTCAGCAGCAACCTGTGATAAACATGGTAGCTCTTGGCGACGAAGCCGCCGCTAATAGAGATCATGAACATGTCGATGTCGACTTTGATGATGGTGTATCAGACCAGCATGAAGAGGAAGAGGAAGACGGTGTTGAGGGGGGACGAGTCTACGGAAATGCCACCCATGTTCCTCCTAATGCTGTTGAAGAGGAACTAGATGTAGTAGATGTAGCACAGGTCCAGCCAGATGTTCGGATCCGCCGATCATCTTCAGCTCAGAGTAATCGATTCAGAGGATGGCAGAGCAGTCATGGGTTTCCTGAAGATCTCCAGGCTGTCTTAAAAGAGAGTTCCACTGAGGACATTGTCAATATTATGAACACGATGCCCCTAGAGCCGTCAATGGAATTGGAATTGCTGTTAAAAGAGCTGTCCAATAGAACAAAAGGCGATCAACCAGGTACCTCAGACCATGAGATCGAAATTGAAAAGGCCAGCGGAAGTATGCAGCATGAAGATGTTGAAATACAAGCATCAGGCTCGGGCATCTCAATATCACGCGGAAGATCTAAAAGTCCACTCACAGACCCAGAGGCGACACAAGAAACAGGCAGGGTGGAGTCTCCAGACTTCAGAATGAGACCCAATATGCCATCTAGGGATCGTTCCTTCATCGCGACAGAGATTCGACGTAGTCTCGAAGAAGGAAACTCCTGGTCTTTTGCGAATGCTCCACACGTGTCTGAAAATGCACCACAGCAACCTAGTGATCAATATGTGCCCGATTCATGGGAGCAAGAGGAGACAACTCTAGGAAAAGGACAACATACCGCCACTTCTGATCATGAACAGGACAGCGAGCATAGCAGCGAAAGCTGGCAACAGGTTCCTGAAAATATTGTTGAAGACAATGCAGATCAGATCGAGGATCCAAAGCCATCCGTGGACAAGGGCAAAGCTAAAGTTGTAGACAACAGTCCAAACGGTTCACCTACTGACAGGATATGGATTTCTCCACATGAGCTAGAGGAGGAAGGGCTTGATGGACCAAGGGCAGATCAACCCCAAACAATTCCATCGATTTGCGATTCCAACTCCTCTCCGCAGGAGTCTGAAGCTGAAGAACTACAACATCCAGAAAACCCAACGGTGGAGCCAGAGCGAGAACCAGTACGTCAACTTGCTAGGCCTCAGCAAGGTATGCGGGATGTCATAATGGACTGGCTATTTGGCGATGTTGCCCCAGGTGTCCAGGCTGCAGAGGACGATGCTAACGACGAGCACGTTGTCCAGGACCTGGCAGATGAGGCACCATTCGTGGCCTTCGCCGCTAACGAACCGGAGAATCCGCCTATCCAAGATCCAGAAGTGGCGGCTGCAGCTGCCCAAGCTGGTATTGATCTCAACGACCAAGATGCCATTGATGATGCCGAAGATCTGGAAGGGATCATGGAGCTTATCGGCATGCAAGGACCGCTTACGGGACTTTTTCAAAATGCTATGTTCTGTGCTGTTCTGATATCTGCAACGTTAGCATGTGCCGTTTGGTTCCCATACGTCTGCGGAAAAGTGGTCCTCCTCCTTGTGGGCAGTCCCATCTCATTCCTTATTAAAATTCCCCTCCAAATCATTGCTACTCTTGCCGATCTAGTCGTTGATGGCGCGCTTTGCCTTGGTGCTGGAGCGGTGTTCTGGGGGACTCAATTTGTGGGTTTATTGATCAAAATTTGTACTTGGGGAACTTTGTCAAAGTTTGTGGAGGGTCCAATCACCTGGGTTGCTGGGCCTGCTAGGTCTGTCGCAGACAGTGCCATGGATCGTATCGCAACACTCATAACGGACTCATCACTCGTGCCTCACTCAGACTACTTCCGATTGTCAGTCAACTCCCACCTGGCATTGCGAAATATCCAGAATTCGACATCGTACGCGTTTAATCAAACTGGGAACGCTATTGCTGCAGTATACGAAGACGTCACATCAGACGCTCCTTCTGAAATATTTCTCAGAGTAATTCGCCAGGCACCTGCAGCCCTTCAAGGACTATACATTTCTTTCACAAAGGAGATGGCGGCAATGGCTTCCTGGGTATGGACCTCAAAACCGTATAAAATAACCCTTGATTTAAATCTCGGCCACAACACCACTGAAGCATATGCAACAATGGAACCATGGACAGCAACTGACCGTGTAATAACGGTTTTTATTGGCTATGCTTTTTTTGCTATGCTCGGCGCTATATACCTCAAGCGTGGAAACCCAATCAGTACATCGCAACAAGGCCGAAAGATTGAGGGTGTTGTTGCTGAAATCCTTCAGCAAGCAGGAGGAGTGTTGAAGGTTATTCTGATTATCAGCATTGAAATGCTGGCTTTCCCACTATACTGTGGCTTGCTTCTCGATCTTGCCCTACTCCCTCTCTTCTGCAACGCGGGTGTATATACACGCTGGCAATTCACTCGGGAAAGTCCTTGGACATCCGGCTTTGTGCACTGGTTCATTGGCACGTGCTACATGTTTCATTTCGCATTGTTTGTCTCCATGTGTCGTAAGATTATGCGGAAAGGCGTTCTCTACTTCATTCGAGATCCAGACGACCCCACATTTCACCCTGTACGTGACGTTCTCGAACGAAGCGTCACTACTCAGCTTCGAAAGATTGCATTCAGTGGACTCGTCTACGGTGGCTTGGTCATAGTCTGCTTGGGAGGTGTCGTATGGGGTCTCAACACAGCGACCCATGGAGTCCTTCCTATCCAGTGGTCATCTCAAACCCCGCCCCTAGAGTTCCCTCTAGATTTGCTCTTCTACAATTTCCTCACCCCTGTCATTATAAAGCTATACAAGCCAAGCGATGCCTTGCATATCATTTCGGAGTGGTGGTTCAAGGCCTGTGCAAGGTTCCTACGATTATCAGATTTTCTCTTCGGTGAGACAGTCAAGGAACAAGAAGGACACCACGTCCGGCGCACCTGGTCAAGTTGGTTTGCTGGCGAGAAAGGCAACCCGGAGAAGCCAGTCATTGGGGAAGACCGTAAGATTCTTGCTGAAGACCGTGGGACCCGTGTGTACTTCATGTTCGATGGTAAATACGTTCGGGCCCCTGCCTCAGATTCCGTTCGTATTCCCAAGGGTGAACCGGTCTTTATTGAGGTTGACCAGTATGAGGCTCGAAACCTTGATCTACCAGAAGAAGGCACACGTCTCTCGGACATGACCATTGTCTATATTCCGCCGTGGTTTCGCACACGCATTGCGCTATTCGTGCTCACTATATGGCTCTTCGCTGCGGCAACAGGGGTTGGCGTCACTGTTGTTCCCCTTCTCTTCGGAAGATATTTATTCTCCCTATTGCTTCCACCGACGGTCGAGATGAATGATATCCACGCGCTTTCCCTGGGAATATATTCGCTAGGTACCATCGGGTATGGCATCTATCAATTGTACAAATTCGTCTCTTCGCTCGACCACCCTATACCTTCATCCCTTTCTACACTCTACACCATTGTAGCAACAGTATCCAGGTTTGGCCTTCACATGCTTCGATTCGCGTATGTGTGGATATCGCTCGTATGTGTCATTCCGTTCCTCTTTGCCATCGTCATCGAACTCTTCTTCCTTATGCCTCTACACGCCTACCTCGGACCCAGCGAACCTCATGTGGTGCATATCATCCAGGATTGGACGCTTGGTTTCCTCTATGCTCGGCTTGCGGCCCGTCTTGTTTTCACCAATCCGGCGTCCCGGGCAGCACGCGCCTTCAGCGCTGTGATAGCTGATGGCTACTTGAACCCAAATGCACGCGTTGCTACGCGATGTTTCCTCCTCCCTGTCCTCGCCGTCTTCACAGTCGCCATCGCTTTTCCAGCAACGTTCGCCCTAATACTTAACAACACAATTTGGTGCGCTGCGAATGAGGCGACTAAAAGACAGATATGGCGATTTAGCTTCCCATTGCTTGGACTTGGTTTGGCAGCAGCGTGGACTGCGAAAGAAGGAGTCAGCATGCTCAATCGATGGAGGATGGTGGTTAGAGACGAGGTTTACCTCATTGGGGAGCGATTACATAATTTCGGCGAGAAGAAAGCTCTACCAGTGCCGGGGAGCGCGAGTATAAAGATAGAAAGATAATATTTTAATGGTGTGGTGGACATATAGGCCCTGGCATGGGTGGCGTCATTGGGAATCTCAAAGGCAAGGCATTAACGGCACTGGGATGAGGTCTCGCTTTTCGAATATTGCGAATTCGTATTAGAATAGCTAGGGACCCTTCCGTATCAACATGTTTGGTACTCTAATCGAAATTATTTGATCCTATTGCCACTGATTTGAGGTGTCTGCTTCGTTTATATTGTGGCCCAAGATGGTGCTGAATTGGAGATACGGGTTTGTACATACTTCCTTATATGAAGCAGGTAGTGTGCCAATTACATCATCCATGTAGTGCACATAGTTAACGATTTAGACTTTGGTAGACCTGTCCTTTGTCCCAATGATTGGCCAACCATGAGCTGTTTTCACCCGGAATGGGTCAACATCCCGAAGCTCCCTTTCTGAGTGAGTCTTTTCATCTTCGTCCTCGGTGCTGTTCTTCGTCCGGCAATGGGTGTACAACTAGCAGCATAGGCATCTATTTGTGAAGTAGAATGTGACAAGATGTAACATCCCCTTACCTTACCTTCCAGCCCATATCACATTCACCTTGTAATACCCAAATTTCAAGTCTGCTGGCGCCCTTCAATACAAATATCAGTATACCCACTCCCTCACAAATACTTCTTCGCAGCCGCTGCAACCCTGGCCCTGAACACTGGACTCTTGACCACATCTCCATTGCCCACATGAAAAAACGGATTCATAATAGTCTTGACCCATACTTCATACACATCGACAAAGAAGTTTTTCACCGCCTCCTCCGTCGCCGGACTCGTCGGATTATAAACACCCCCCGCATTCACCCTTCCTCCGGCCAGACTACCTTTCTGTCCACCTCCTCCGCTCGTCAACCCCAGCGCTTCATCTCGTGGCCGAGTCAGTAGTAGGAAGCGAGCGTTTGCACCGGTTATCCAGCAGGATATGTAGTTATTTTGGTACTTGTCGATGTGCTTGAGGTACATGGGCGCAGAACCAGAGCTACTGGAGGGGCCCCATTGCACCTCTTCGACAATATCGAGAGAGGAGTGCAGAATGAAGGGGTTTTGATGTCGTTCGGGGGTTGTGAAGCGGGGGATGCCGTCGCCGCCGCTACGGGAGGTGCCGAACTCGTGTGTGAAGAGGGGGGTGTCAGTTGGCGAGAGGATGGTGAATGTGTATGACATTTTGGTAGTGATGGTTTGGTTATGTTTCGGCGCGTTTTGTAGGCTGGAGAGACCAGAACCTTGGATTCCGGTCCCGTGGCTTCGACCAAGGTGCTTGTATCGCGTTGTGTTGGTGGGGATGCGGACGTGCGCTTGGGCCACCCCGCCGCCAAGAAACCCATTCAATCTTTCGAGAACCTCACTTCTAGGTCCAAATTCCTCATCATACCCACACACACAATGATGTTCGGACCCTTCCGCCTCACAAACCCGCTCTCTGGTGGTCTTCTCTGGTAATTTAAATTTCTAATTACCACCTTATCCATTCTCTGTCCAATTGCCTCACCAAACCAACAATCTAACAAGCTCAATATCAGGAAAATACCATGGCGTCTCTCTCGGCACCAAAAGTACCGCCACCGCGAACGCCTGCGGCGCGTTGACTCGACGGTAGCAACACTCAGCGCTGCGCTCGCACGACAGGGACAGACAATGAAGAAAGTAGAAAGGTGGAAGATCGAGATGCCTACTGAGCAGGAAATGTTGCCAAAGGATAAATATACGGTTTTTGATCGGAAGGTTAAGAGATATCGGAAGGGAATTCATAGTAAGTTTTTCCTGGTTGGGGGTGCAGAAATCGTGGAAGGGGATGGGGTGAAGCGACATCTCGAGGGACGAGTAGAACAAAGGGTGAACAATTGGGTGTTTGACATGAAGACTAACGATATGTATAGAGGTTCCAAAGTGGACGAGAGTGAGCCAAAGGCTAAATCCACCGGGTTTCTAAGTGATGGAGGGAAGTGAAAGGAATAGACGAATAAACGAACGTGGAGAGCCTCCACATCGAGTGTACAATATATGTTACCATGGCCCATGTAGGGAGGTCGGCGTTGTTGAGCTGGGTATATTATTTTCTTCACCCTTGCGTCTTCCCTTTTCACTAAAGAGATGATGGAATGAAAATCTATTCGAGTGATCACACTCCCCTTCCAGCAATTCTCTTGTGTTTCTCAAGCAAACAAGTACCATTTCCATTGTATCGATCTCGTAAAGGCTCAATCATTTTAGACTATACTCACACCACCACTCCAATATTGTTTCTAAATAACACTACTGCGCCACTCTCCACCATAGGTTCATCGCTTCTGGCTTGCT
The DNA here is from genome assembly GCA_013620735.1 of Clavariopsis aquatica. NCBI lineage: Eukaryota > Fungi > Ascomycota > Dothideomycetes > Pleosporales > Clavariopsis > Clavariopsis aquatica. The sequence continues at coordinate 10,855 of JAAZQE010000339.1, read as the reverse complement.
GCTTTACCAGTTCACAAATCACCTCTCCCCTGCGAAAATGCTGTCACCGACTCACCTTCACCTCAACTTTTCGATTAGACTATTTAGCTGCCTACCCTCTTACTTTCCTAAATTAATTTCCTTTCCCCAACCGCAATTCCAACTTCTCTCCATTAACCCCCAGTTGTCACAATGGTGTTGTCTTCGTCCGAGAGAACACCACTGGACGATGCTCAAACTCTTACGCTCAAGCACCGCAAGGATTTGTTAGAGCTTCGACAAAAGCAGCAAGATGAGTGGATTGCACTGCTCGACGAACACGGGAGGGAGCGAGAGCAGTATTTCCGTCAAATCTGGCACTCGGATGCTCAAGAAACTCTCGTCGCTAACGTGCAGAAATGTAAAGAATCAGCAGCTCCAGCAAGACCAGCAGCTTCCCCGGACCAACCAGCGAGAAATCGCTCACATGGCAGTCGCAACACAGACCAAATTGAGACCATTGATCTCACTTTAGAGGACTATGGCGACAAATCGTATACTTTGGCCCCGTTGGGTGAAAGTGAAGTGAAGACTTCTCAGGGGATTTCAACCGCAAATATAGCTTCACACTCAAATGTGGGGACTTACATCAAGACAACCCCAAAGAAGACTCCAAAAACACCGATGGCACGCCACACACCATCTCGGAAGAAACCCCTCCAACTGGATGTCTTAACTGAGTCTCCTCCGAGCGTGATGCGAGAGCAGATCAACGACCGTTCGAGTATCCTAAAGGAGCCTGCCAAACTTGCGCGAAATCCGAGCCTACTCAGCTTGCAGCAGATGAAGAAAGATGGCCGGTTTGTTGCTAGTGTACTGCAGAATGAACGCAGTGACTCTTGGGCGGCAGGACTAGGTGATGTCTTTCAGCTCCCGGATCAAAATGTGGTGATGGGTGATGTGCAATCTGAAGAGATAGGTAAGAAAGACGTGTTGGTGAAGACCCAGTGCGGGTCGGGCTCTTGTAAGACGATCCCGCAGCGTGCAGTCATTCCCTCATTGGGTTCGAAAAACAGAACCAATGGCACTGGAGAAGCTCGAGCTTCAACACCACCTCCGCGTCCATATCTACCCACGCCAAGCGTAGCCACCACAATCACTTCTAACGAATCCAAAGTCTCTTCAACGTCTACAAAGAAACCCCCTAGCACTGCATCTATCTTCGCTGAGATACAAACGCGCGAGCAATACGAAGACTCTATTGCATCATGTTTCTCTCCCCTCACGCAGGAGACCACGGAATCCCAGTCCCGCAAGCGGAGGAAGGTCGTCTCGCTGAGTGACGACGATTCTGAGTTCGCGCTATTTGATCCAGAGGCTCCTCCTACAGGGAGGGAGAAAAGGGCGGACCCAAAGCCCATCATTGCGAAGAGGGCGACCAATGGAAGAAACCAGTTCGGCTTCACGAGACCTCGCACACCGCCAACCAAGGTGAAAGGGAACCGATCTGCCCCCTCAACGCCCAGAGCCCCAGCAGTGAAAAGGTCGAAGAAGAATTCCAGATCTACTTCTCCAGAATCTCCTAGTGTTCGCGCAGCATCTGCTAGACACTCCAAGCGACCGCATCAGTACAATCACTCACGGGCCCCGGTCCGTGGTGCTAGAGCACAAGCCGAGGAGAAGATTCGAGAACTAGCGGAATGTGAAGCCGAGTTCTGGGCGAATGAGTATATCTGCGAGGCGGAAAGGGGTGAGGTTGCCTTCAAAACCAAGACGATGGAGGTCCCAATGAAAGATATGGGCCCTCGGTTCCGAAGTATGAGCCTCACACCAGTCGTGGAGAGTGCTGGAGACACTGGAAACGTCTTCGGAACTAAGGACCGGATCTCCGAACAAGCAGGTGATAACAGGTCCCTTACTATGAAAAAAATTTCAGATACGGCTACTGGATGCGAGTCCGATGGTAAGAATAACATTCGTCGTTTCAAGGCAGCCGAGGGGATTATACTTGAAGATCAAAAAACAAAGAACCAGTGAAGGTTGAAAGCAACGATTGCCCATTCGATACGTTTCCTCGAGAGAAACATCTGATTTCTAGACAACTTCGCGTTATCTGGACTTGAATGCAGGGCAGCACTTGAATATCGCACAGTTCGTCGTCCTCTACGAGGGGTAGTTAGTCCACGTTGTCCTTGCTGGTTGCATAGAGCGTTGATTACAGTCGGCTGTCGAAGGAGTAGGGTTATATTCTCAAGTAGGCTGTTTGTGAATTTGGGCTGGCATTTGCTTCGATCACAACTTTTGTCTCTTTGACATGGAATTTTTGCTTCCAGCTGGAAACTTGAGTTTTCGTGAGCAAAGGGGCCTTTATGTGTTCATCGAGAATTCGGTAGAGATTGGGGATCCTGTGTGGGGTCTCGTGATAGTTCCTGATTAATCACAGCTTTCCTAGTAGTTTTGATTGCTTCGGCTTTTACATGATATGATTTTAGAAATTGTCTCGTTACCAGAATAACTAACCTCAACACCAAATTATAACTCCGGGTGCCTACATCCAGCAATATTTAAACTGCCGCATCATAGTCTGTGGGGCCCAGAACGTGCTGTCCGCCCATACCCTTCGCAACAGCTGAAGAATAACTTCTTTTCACGAAACCCTCCATCTTGCAAAGTAGATTCATGCAGCTAATCGACGGCTCCTAAGTTTATTGCAGGTCACACATGAGGATGTGGTGAACAATGATAACAGGATTTAGATCCCAAGATTCAATTTTACATTCATCCAAACAACATGTATTTAATATCCAAAATATGTGTGGACTCGCAGCCAATCCAATAGGTTCACACCAAACACGTAACAAAGACATTAATTACACAGCTCCTTAGAAATATCGTAGAGTATGGGGATGGCGATATTTTATATACATGTGAGATACTGAAGAATCCCACATAAATCCTTCACCTGGACATAGATAGAATGACCACACCTGTAGAGTAGCCCGGCCAGTAAAGAACGAAAGATGTATCACATTAAACCCCCCATCGCATCAGCGTGAAGATCATCAATTTTTTTTCAAAAAAGAATTTGTCTAAATCGATCGGGTATCGTCACCCATACATGTCAACCAATGTAGTTATACCTAGTGCCTTGACACAAGTAAAGATCTCTCCCCCCCTCCCCCCTCCCGAAAAAAATTCCATCAAGAAATAAAGCAGATGACCGAGAGATGCGAGTGTAGCGATAAAAGATATGCGTAGTGTTCACGATAGCCTGTAAAATTGACGCTGATGTCTTTATTCCTATTATAATTCGAAATTGGGGCAATGACCCGATGACTGACATGGCAACACTACGAACCAAGGTATTGTACAATCCAGAAAGACAGGAACCCTGAGGCCAGGGCATTGGTATGGTGATATGCAGACTGCAAATTACTTTCATCGACCCAACCGCAACGAAAGAGGCGCTAAGAAGGGCTAATTACATTGATGAGAATGTATGATTGTGGCATGAGCCTGCACTCGCACATCTACTAACTTTTACTAAAGAGGCCTGTTATGCCTTTGTCTACGCGGAGCTGCAGCCATAGCTAGAATATTTCCATATCCATATAGAGGAGCTGATGTATATGCGACCCGTATGCACTCGGTTACATTGATGATACTGTACCGTGAGCACGTCCAATGTAGCTTGTCCGAATCATCTCTTGGTGAGAAATACAAAATCTATCGTGAGCATCGGGGCATCACGAATTTGTAGGACTGTTTCCATGATGGCGTGAAACGAACCCTCGCACCATTCTCCCCTTGTAATTATGGGAGTGCACAAGTAGGGCGAGGAAATTCATTTTTTTCCGGTGGGTTTAGAGACGTACATCTTCTACCGATCAATTGCTCTGAAGCTTCCTCAGTCTGATTCAAAGTCAGTTCGTATTCTTCCACAAACCCATGCCACCCCCCCCTCCGTTCGATGGACAAGCTTTCTACCTCACAAAGATCAGAGACTTACCTTGACGTCGATCTTGAGATCTAGCCGTGACACATTTTGATGAGCCTGTGGAATGTAGCATGAGGGTCGCATATTATGATGCTGTCAGAAATTCGTCAGTGTGACTTTTTTTTTCCATTTTGAACAGACATCCGTGATATTTGGAGTTGTTCAAGTCGTTTGGAAGTGTCCTTTTTTTTTTTTTGAAGACTCAGTCGGTATTGTCTCTATGTCGAGGCAAATGCGAAAGGAGTAAAGGGCCCAGGGATTGAGGGAGATCGACTGCAAGCATCAATTCCTTTTCCTGGTGGCGACCAATGCAGCCCAAAGTCTCGGATGCTAGACCGAGAGATGAAAATCGTCGGGATTGATTTGAAGACTAAAAAAAAACATATATATCACGATAGAGAAAGTGCCATATCGTAGGAAAGTCATGGCTAGAGACGAGGCTGACGATGTAGGACAAGTATTACACTCAGTCCCATCGATGTATTCCCGCGGCCACAAAGAACAGCTAGCACACAGAGAGCAAATTTGCTTTGATGACAAACGAGACGGGATGGATGTGGGTCACTATCAACCTAGACAACGCAACATCACCTCACTTCCGCGACTGAAGGAGCCGTGATCACGGCCAGCATAAGCGACAAGCTCAGGGTAGTCTAGCAACGCATCATTGTCTTTAGGCCATGTTTCCGAGCCTTGGAAAGAGTGCTAGGGTGAGACCCTCTCCATCCCGAACAGCCAAAAAAAAGCAGCTATACCCAACCCGATTCCCATACCAACTAGAAATGGTCGTCCGCGGAGCTGGTGATGCAGCACCCACACTTCAAGCAGGATATATACCCTGTACATACATCGATGTCTTCAAGAACAAGAAGACCACTGCACGACGCCTGGGCTGGCGGTTTGCACCTCGTCATGGCATGAGCGGGGGAGGGGGGGAAGAGCGTCAGGGAACATCCTGCGATTGGGACGCCAGCACATCCCATTACTATCCCGCTCCCCGCTTTGTTCCGCCTCATTTCAGAGGCTTGAACCAATACACTGATGTGTACCGTCTATCTCGCGAACCGAGGTCGGGTATCAACTAGAGCTTGACTCGAAAAGGACCGTTGATGTAGGTAATCTTTAGTGAAGTCATGTCAGGATTGCGTAGCAGAGACCCACAGCTCCGCTGGTTTCCACCAATATTGAGTAAAATCTAGTACAAAGACTTGTGTTAGCGCCTTGTCGCCTGAGTTGTTCTTTGGTCTTTTCCTGAGAGGCTATAATGCATTGGACTACGGTCCGGAGAGGGAAGCAAGGCTGGAGGCGGTGCCCCATAAACGTCGTGGAGACAGTAGCGGGTTGAACTGTCATGACTGCATGTGTGTAAAGCGCCGACGCAACAGACAATTGCTTTTTGAAGCTTGAGATAGTGTGCATAATAGTCACGAAGAGTGGGAACAGGCCCGAAGTTTGACACGGGCAATAGTGGTCACGTATGCTCTGCAGAATCGTGTCATGCCATGCTTGATCTATGGTCCTCGTGCCCAGTTTGCCCGTCACGAATATAGACCTTTTGGGTCGCCTGGGGCATCGGATACAAAGCCCTGAACATGTTGTTGTCATGTCGCACTACGCGACCGCGACAGGGCTTCTTGGAACCCATACCGGTGCTGGCTACGTATGTCTATATGAGGTGAGTGCTTGTATGGGCTTGGGAGCTTTCATCATGCACCCCACCGCCTGAAACGGGTCGTAGAAGGGAGATGGTTGACAAGTTTCGTGAAACTCTCTCGGCATGGGTGTCTCCGTGGTCAGTTCTTAAACACAATCACCGGCATCCTTGGTTTGACAAGTCTAACAATGCCCTTTGTTTAAGGTCGCAAGTTTTGGAATGCACTCAGATGGGTGGGGGAGGGGTTCGAGCATCGACGCCACTTGGGGGCCGGGCGTCTATTTGGAGCTCTGAATTTAGGAATGCGAGCGCACGGAATGCTCAGCTCGGCACCCAAAACTGTATCATGGGACGTGGAGCCTTTGGCTCATGTCAAAGCGTCCGTACTGGTGACACAGACTACACAAGACAGCGTGGGCGACAAGGTTGATTCGCGCTGGAGTCCAGAGCTTTGGGCGTGGAATGGGCGCGAGAGAAACGCCGTATTGTGTAGAGCAAGTGCACAACAAAAGTTGTGAGACAGAAGACGCAGCATGTCCATTCTTGGATCGCGCTCTCGTGAAAGAAGAGCCGGTGCAGTAGGCCTATTTCAGAAGTTGACGCGAGGTGACCAGCGGAGCACCACCACAAACTGTCTTCGCCGAGCTCGAGGTGAACGGAATCAAATACGCTGACGATGACGCAATGAACGGGTTTCTGGTGGGGGCCCCGTGGTCCACAGGGTGCTACAAGTACTGAACGAAAATAGAAATTCATCTCACAAATGATCAAGATGAATCGCAACTTCTAGCGAGATGAGGGTCGAGGGCGAGTAGGACAGCCCCTAAATTTCTAGAAGGCCGCTAGAAGGAGCAATGTCCTCTTTCTCCCAACACCAACACTAGCATCGCGAAACGCGTTCGAAGGCCAATTGCAACTGCAGTCGCGATTGTGTGCTGATGGTGCATTTTCAGCTGTCCAAATGCAGGTCGCAATTGCGTAAGCCTCTCTCACATGAGAGTGTTGGAACAGACTCTGCTTTTGGAAAATATACGAGCTGCAAATTCCCGTGCCTCGCATGATGACAATCTCCGTGCGAGCTGCAAAAGATTGGTGGACACTGGATCGGAACAGGCGTGCCACGACAGCCTTACAGTTCACGACATGTGCTGGACCAAAATTCAAGGTTCCTCATTTCGGATCCAGCGGTTTTTTCAGCCGACGCCTTGCTCACCCACCCAAGAACGGCAGATGGTTATCGGGTTGAGAAGGGGCGAGATGCATGAGCTCCTGACCAAACTTCTAGCCAAGTGGGATGAACGCGTCGAAGGATTCATCTTGGACTTGAAGTGGTAGCGAGATAAGAAAAGATGATCAAGTGTTATAGTGAATGAATGTAAGTAAGAATAGAATGGTCAAAAGTCGGTCTGAATGAGTAAAATAACCTACTTTGTCGTGTGAATGGCTGGCTGGTAAAAGGGTCGAGAGCAAAGAAGCAAAAGAGAGCGCCATCCGAGCGGAGCTTTTGCCATATCCTCCTGGCCTTTAGCGACTGACTTTGCCATTGATGATTTCTTTTTCTCCTCTTCCCCAGTGCGGGTTGGATCCGAAGTCAGATCTGCCGTTCCGTTTACCGTTGTCTCCGAAAATCCGTAGCTGTCAACCATGCAGGCATAGCATTTCCAATCACTGCTTTAATCAACGTTGCACTGAAGAAAAGAGTCATAAGGCCAGTCCAGTCAACGCGTTTGATATACCGCCTATCACTGCTCTTGGAAAGTCACTCAGATGTAATAGCCCTATATCAGAATGTGAGGTCATTCTCATATTCATATTCGCCTAAAATGCCACGTCAGCAGGGGATTAAACTCTCGGAGCTCAACCGCAAGAGTTGGATCAAATTGATTAAAAAGATGCTGCCGTGAGCGGAAGTCATAACGCCTTTGGAAAGCGTGCTCAGCAAATGCACGAACTCGCCAAGCTAAGTGACCGGATTTGAGACCTCGGAAAGTGATTGGCTGCACGTCAGATGCACAGTCGATGCTAGCAAGCGCTGTGCAGGAGACCAGTTTTCTTCTTCAGATATGGGTGCACCCCACCGACACGCGAAGTTGCACAACCGTGTCATGACCATCGAGCTAGGCATCCGGTTCGACATGACGTTCCAACATCTTCAACACGCTTGCTGCCTGTCACGCGTGCCATGTTTGAGAATGCGATACCGGCATGGGTCCAGCCCCAGTGGTCTGTGCCGCTGCGCGCTCTTCATCGCAGGGCAACACGGCCGACGACCCGACAGTTTGGTTCGGACACAACCTCCTGAAATACCCCGTTAGCCAATCAGAGGCTCTCATAATGGCCGCAAATTGGGCCATGAGTCGAGGCGGCCCAGTGCTCAGCTTAGGCGGCAGCATTGTCGTGATTGAAGAGGGTCGAATAGGAACGCTGTCCTGACGAGCTGCATAGGGAACTTGAGGTGCGGTGAATGTATCTGCAGATATCAGCCCATGTCAAAAAAACCCTTCGCCCAAGCCGCCCAAGTGCCCGCTCAAATCACAACCCCCCCCTCCCCCAGCAGGGCTTCTTCTCCGACCAGGAATCAGCGGGAAGCCGGGGCCTCCTTGTCGCAGCCCTTTGATATTGCCTGGGTTGGCACGCCCCAGGTATCGCGATAAAAGCCGGCAGAAAGAAAATGCCGTCCTTTATCCAATCACCAAACCAATGCAACCTGCCAAATTGACGCTTATGCAGAGACGTTGGCAACTGAAGGCTCGGTTAGAGAACAGCGGCATTTCAAAGCAGATTGAAGCTGCGCAGTGTGCTCCGTCACAAGAGGGCGCGGCAAGTGACGTCGTAATCGCGAAGAGACTAGGCGCTGCTATCCTGCTCATGGTCGGAACATGGGTTCCGTTCCTCAATCGATGTCCCTCGCTGGCTTCTTTCCCGGTTGGCTTGCCGGCCCTGGTCGCAAGCCCCCCTCGCATGCTGCATGCCTTGTGGAAATCTGTGAGGGTGCCGAGCGCCAGCCTGCGCTCCCAGGTCGTAAACAGCGACCCTCAAGGGAATGCGGGAAGCAAGGTCGAGGGGCCCTGAAGCCGATCTTCACGCCTGGTCAGCAAGCTGGAGCCCACAAGCTGCTTGTTCCAACGTGCTGCATTCCCCAGACCAGGCTGAAGGGACCATGGTACCTCCGCCCTTGATATGAAGAGGTAACATCAGCGTGTGAAAATGGCTGCAATAAGCACAGCAGCCTAGAAGTCTTCTTGCGCTCAACTAGCCCTTTTCGACATCACCTTGAGAGCGGAGCAGACCCTGCCGAAATTTGACCATTTTAACAGAAAACGGTTGCTGTGCTCGAACTTGCATGCATGCAGATCTCTACCCAGGCATTTCAGCCGGGGCCAAGTTTTGTTTCGACAAGGTTGACGAGAGACCCGGCAGTATTCGCCAGCCATGCGGTAATTGATTAAATCTTTCATTTTTAGCAGTTGGAGATTGCTGGCAAAAAAGAATGTCGAGAAATGGTGGTGCAGGAGCCAATCAGCAGAAATTCCAGTCTTTCTACATTGTTTCAAGGGCGGAGTTCAGGTTGGAGGATCTGGGACATGATTAGGCTGGACGCCTAACAGGGTGCCTAATGTGCACTCGGGGTAAAGTTACGGCTCGGGAGCCGCGACCTCGACATCGCACACCACCAAGGCCCCTGCGATCGCCTGCCGTTTGTCGATAATAGCATCCCTGCTTCCCGTCAGCAAAGCCCAACGGTCGGCCGCGAAGTTGAATGTTTTTTTTTTGTTCTTGACCATCGAGCGCATCAACCGCTTCACATGGCATCAAACCTCGTGAAGAGGCTAAATGCCGATCCAAGACAAGAAGCACATCTAGACACTTGTCCGACTTGTCAGCCAACCGTGTGACGGTGATCGGGAGACTTTTGCTGCTGTAGAACATTCACATGATGCAGTGGGTATCTGTTCCAGAGTCTTCGCCAGAGGCCTCGGACCCAGCTGACCATCCCATCAAATGCACGTCGCCGCCAGACTGGACTCTGAGCAACAGTTCGGCTGCATGGAGCCGGTGTGGTGATGAAGGGGTGCGACTCGAACGGGCTTGTGGCTCGCGCTGTCGAGACGAGATCCCCATGCGTCCCCTCGCGTCTTGTGGCACTCCAAACACTCTGCTGAAGCGTGGACAGCCGTGTTGGTGGAACAAGAGGGTCTCGGCGCTGGGTTGTGAGTGATGGTGACTGCAGTTTGAATTACGTAGCGACAATTGTGCCACTCACCGCGAAGCCGTGGGTTGCCGGCATTTGCTGTGGATTGGGAACGGCTATGGGCTTGCCTTGCCTGCTCCTTTATAGCGAATGCAGACTCCGCAGGCAAAAAGCAGTGTTGTACTGTGTTTTTGCTGCGTCCGTGTGTGTCCTGGACAGGCGTTGGGTTAGAGTTGCTCGGTACCTGAGTTCCCTTGTCGCTGAACAGGCCATTGCGATGCGATGCTCCCAGGGGGTCCGCACTCTGCTGCGAACGCCTTTGCTCGGAATATTACTTAATCATGTACCATGTCACGATCGCTGTCCAGGTGCGGTTGCGCCAACGACATGGCAGTCGCGACGAGCGTCTGTCGCAGGTGCTTCTGGAAAGCTGTCAAGGCGAGCAGGCCTGACGGGGCCGCGCGGTGTGTTTCAAGTCCGAGCTCGCAGATTCAAGCAAGTTGCGCCTCGAGCAGACGCTTGAGACAGCATCTGGCAGCGCAGGAGTTTGGAGAGGGTTCGGCAATGCCCTAGACAAAACAGCTGCTTTGGAACGCGGGAGCATGATTGATCTGGAGAGCACCCGAGGCTATCTGGTTCTGCTCGCCATGCCGCATGCGCCGTCCCCATTACTGGGGCGGTTATTCACAACGCGTGCGTGTTGTTGTTTGCTGCGACGCGTTGAGCATGACGGCAATTTAACTTGGTATAGGCACCATTATTATGGATCCTCCACAGCGGGCGACATCTGCCGGCTGTGCCGAGACGACTCACCTGGCGCACGGCCGGCGCAAGGCGATGACTGCGGGCTGCAGCGCATGAAGCTGGATATGGGCCCCTGGAGCACCCTGTTTCTGGACAGGCCGCCTCACGATCTTGACAGCGCCCGAGCCGATCGCCAGATGATTATCTGGGCGCGCTGGCCTCCCTGGCCGTCCCCGAGTGGCATTTCCGAGCCTTCCACATGGCGGCCGATCGGGCCTAGGCTGGGTTGAGGAGAGGGCCGGGACTGGGG